>OX411307.1:102881967-103011967 GCA_948150685.1 Rhaphigaster nebulosa | reverse complement strand
CGCGATGTGGTGTTCATACAGACATGCATTTCTTGCAGGAGAACAGACAGCCTGGAGGTGTCACCCACCCTCACGTTGCCACGAACCATGGTTTCCATAGTGCAGGCTGCCCATTACTCCATAACCAGTCCCTTTGGGACCAATTTGGCAGTGTCCTTCCCACCGACTCTCTCGGGTTCAAGGACAGTGAAAAATTGGTCTAGACCCACGGATTATGGCTGTTCGGGGTCAGCAGGCGCACGAGGACCTATATTTCTTTCCCCGGAGCAGACCGTCCAAGGACCGAACCTCCGAGCGGCTATTTTACGTACTGGAAAACCACAACGCGATTCGCAATTTAGGTGCAAGGGGTAGGGTTATCACTACTATGCCCATATACATATATACTCGTATATACATATATATATATATATATATATATATATATATATAGAGTTACATTAATAAATATATAAGACCTCTCTTGCCCACGTGACTATCTTAATTAATCCTTAATTAACAATAATCATTAATAATCACTCAACCTTAATTAACAAATATCATTAATTAGCACTAATCCTGAATCACCACTAATTGCATGTAAAGTTGTTTTCATCGGGCCACGTCCTTTTTTAGTCACGTGAAGATTAGGCCTAGCTCCCTTTTAGTCACGTTATCCAGTCACGTGACCCACGGCGACTCCTGGCCTATACTCCGCTCACATGCTTTAGTTACGTGGCCAGCTACGCCTCCTAACCTATACCCCGCCCACATTTTTAGTCACGTGACCCGTCTCGCCTCTTGGCATATACTCTGCCCACATGTTTTAGTCGCGTGACCCATGGCGGGTGATTTTGTTTACGATGAGCGGCCATTTTGTTTGCAATGATGTGGCCAGCATCCACGCTTAACCACCAGGTTTATCCCCTCCACTATTGAAGGGTCAGGTACCCACCTTATAGAGGTTGAGTGAACCCGTCTGTCTTTTCGTTTTTCTGCTGTTTGAGAGACTTGCGGTTATGTATAGGCTGAGTGTACTCGGCCGACATTTTGTTTTTCTGCTGTTTGAGATACTAGAGGTTTTCAAAAGGCTGAGTGTGACCGGCCGACATTTTGTTTTTTCTAGTTGAAGTTGAAGAATATGGGCTTTGAAAACATAAACAAAGGGTGGGGCCCCTTAATCCTATGACAGCTTATGGACTTTGAACAGTTAATCCTTAAAATATAAACAAAGATAAGGGCCCCTTAATCCTATAACAGCTTATGAACTTATAACTGTAAATCCCCAAAACATAAACAAATAGTAGGGCCCCTTAATCCTATGACAGCTTGTGAACTTTGAACTGTTATCTCTAAAACATAAATAAATAGTAGAGTCTCTTAATTCTATAACAGCTTTTGGACTTTGAACTGTTAATCTCTAAAACATAAATAAATAGTAGGGATTCCTAATCTTTGAATAGCTTATGGACTTTGAACTGTTAATCCTTAAAAAGCTTAACTTTTTATATGTAAACAATACAACTTTTTAATCTTCTATGTATTTTTAGTCTTTGATTATATAATCAATGGACTTACAAATTTACAAATACATCGATAAATCGAAACGACGGTATCACGCTAGCCAAAGAGGTTATACTTGAAAGTCGATCGATTCACACCTCTAGGCGCCTCCAGCTATATAGCGCTTCCGCCTAAAATATCAGCTAAAAGAGCTATTATAAATGCTTGCAATGATGAGCAGTGTTTCAAGTATGCCATATTGTTACACCTTGTCGTCAATCATCATCCAGAACGAGTGAGGAAATATATAAATCTGCAAGACAGATATAACTTTGACTGCATTTTCTTCCCCACTCCTCTCCAAGAAGTGAAAACTTTTGAGTGGCACAACATCAGTGTCAACGTTTTCGCGATTGGAGAGACCGGAGACCTGTATCAACTGAAAGTGGTTAAGGAGGAGAAGGCCGATCGTCGTGATCTCCTTCACCTGACATAGGATGATGGGCGAAGCCACTACGCTTATATAAAAGATTTCAACAAATTAGTGGCTTCGCAGATCTCCAAGTTCCGTGGCAGAGAACACGTCTGCAAGCGATATTTCACTCTCTCCTTTCAAATGGATGAGACATCGCTGAGCGGTTAAGGGAGCACACTGTGAGAAAAATAAACCTACTCGAATCGTACTCCCGGCCTGCGACGAAGAGGAGAATCCTCAGAATATATCGTTTATTAACACCCAACGACAAGTGAGGATTCCCTTTGTCGTAGATTCGAGATGCTCCCAAACGACTCCCTAACAGAGAGATCTTCCGATGAGTTTCTATGTATATGTGAATATAGCAGAAAACATCCCACGCCACTCACTGCCCGGAGATTTTTCCGTTGAATCCTACATCTACACAGGTGGAGGATGCAGCGGCGAAATTTATCGCATACATCAAGGAAGTGGCGGGAAAGATTTCTCAGGTGTGGTGTCGGTTCTATTCTCACATTTGGCAGTTAATATTAATTTTTGAGCGGCCGTTATCCTATTTTATTTTTTTGGAATCTCAAAGCATCATATTGATTGTTTCGATTTTCCATACTTGGACATTTACATTAAGCTTTGGACATTTACACTAAGCTTGTCCAACTATTTTTTTTTTACATTATTTTATATTATATCAGAAGCATCATAAATGTTCTTTGTAAATAAATTTCGTATGCCCATAACTAGTTTGAATCTCCGTTAAGCCTGCGTTTTTTTCTCTCTCTTCTTGTAACATTTTATATGCACGTGAACCCTTATTAACTTCCGGATACAAAGTCCTCTCCAATATCTTATTCACTCGTCTTCTCCCCTATGCCGATAGAGCCATTGGCCCCTTTGGATTTCGACGAGGGAAATCAACAGTGGACCAGATCATTAGCTAGAGGATCATACTGAAGAGAGGATATATGAATATAAGCTAAAGACTAACCATCAATTTATCGACTTTACGACCGCATATGACAGTATTAACCGAGAGGAGCTCTATCGAGCAAAAGAGGGACCCCAGATCCCCCAGAAGCTCATACATACGGTGAGGCTGACTATGAGTGAGGTTATTTTCTTAATCGCTCATTCCTTTTGTTGTACTTGGTCATTGGGTACAGAAGAAGAAACAGAGGACAATATTCATGACGACTGTTAGCGGTGCCGGACAACAGGGGTAGAAAAGACAATGGCTCATCCATCATGAGCAGTGGAGAGGGCCCTTCTGGACCAGCTATTAACCTTAGAGGATAGCCGGGTCCGCCTTGCTAAGCCTATATATTTTAAAAGTTTAAATTTTCAATCAGAAAATAGTTTTTATATAGTTCAAACAATAGTAATTTGTAGCTTATATGTTGAAATATAAAAAGCCTCAACAGTTATGTAATTAATATCTGTATTTGTAATATTTATATAATGTTTATAATAATATAATATATAGATATCATAATATATAGAATAATATTTGTATTTTGATAATATTTGTTACATTGAATGTAAGGCCAATAGAACAACCAAATAAAAATACGTGTCTCTTAACTTGTTTGAAGAGATATTCGGCTGATATAGGTGGCGTTTTGAAGTTTGAGAAAGTATTTAATACTGCAGTAACAATGATATTGTACACAATGCATCTGTATTATCTGGCATAATAGGGAATAGAAGTTCCCGAAACAAAATTTAGGTTCTGACGCAGATATACGTCTCGGGGACCAACCGTTGGAGAAAGTTGTTCCCGATGATCAATACGTTGAAATATTACGACAAAGGATAGTATAAAGAATATCGGAGGGAGAGAGATGTAAGTTGGTCTAAGCGAAAGCAAAGTTGGCCGAAGCGTAATGAGAAGGTTCAATCAAGCCAAGTCAGAGACCGACTTACAAATAGGAGATGTATTATTCAAGCGGCGTATAGGTAATATTGACGTAGATTCTATGAAGGGCTCGTCTCCTTCACTCTTTGAATAAAACATCAACTGACCGAGCCTTCCCTTGTCATTAACCTTACCCGTCTCTTCCTCGTCTCTAATTATCCACACATATGTTAAGCCACACATATTATTCGATCCGTTATGGAATAATTCCCGGGGTTCCCATTTTTTAAATGTGCAAGCCTGGAAACGGGTTGGAAGAAAATTAATATGAAACTATTCTCGATCATGCCGAAAAATGGATGACTTTGGACGAGACCAAAATTTTATAGAAAATAAATTCACTAGGTATAGCTTCGCATACTATGTCAGCATCAATTTCTGCCTGTCTCCAAAATGGTTCTCGAAATCCCACAAAAAGATTTTGCTTTGGAATTTGGAATAAGGATTTTTGTGCCTTAGTAATACGTTACCGCAATCCTTTATCACAGGAAAACTTATTTAGTAAACAAACCAAGCCGACTGATGGGAAAAACGTGAATGAAAAAGAGCGAAACACGCGTCATTAAACCGAACTAACGACCGCGGTAATTAATTCCCGTCAAAGATTTAATAAACAATTCTCTATTAATTATTTTTTTTTAAATTTTATAGTTCTTTCAAATTTTACTAAAATGTTAATTTTAAATGAATGGGAAATAAAATTAACTTTGGACGATTAGGAAAGGAGAGGTGGTGTTTTGTTATCTCTTATAATTAATGTATACATGTGTGTTTTTTTTATCTACGGCTAAATGAATTTGTTCACTAGTTGTAACTGATTAGAAACCTAACATTAGAATAATTAGGTAGAACTCATATAAAACAGGCAGAAGACTGTTTCGCGAAGCAGATTTAACCAACCTATCCTCTGTTTCATTTCCAGCGACACACACACACACACACACACACACACACAAACACGCACACACATATATATTTATTTATTGTTTCTCCTATCGCATAATAATAATAATTATTATTTTTATTTTGATAGTAAGCATTTATCTAGAGTTGAATGTAGTATGTGTTATTAAAGGTGGCCGCTAAGTAAATAGGATTAATTCCGAGGCGAGATTTGGCCCCCTGGGGTCGGGTATTAAGGAGTTTAGCCCCCATCTCATTTCCGCCCAGTTCAAATATTCATCTTCTCCTCTCATTGAATTAGTATTTTTAATTTATATTATCTTAATTTACTTTTTTAATGAAAAGCCATCATAATCGTTTCCATTTTTAAACGGCCTCGGCCAACGATATTAGCAGTTAGAATTTAATAAAAAACATTTATTTTTTGAAGTTTACAGTTATTAAATAAAATACAATAAGTGACACCATTGAATGAAAAAGAAAAGCGTATGATTTGTAAAAGATACCAACTCGTGCTAGAGCGCTCCAATTAACTCTTTTCAGTGGCAGATCCACAGGGGAGGGGGGAGGGGGAAATGTCTCCTCTCAAAATAACCACAGAGATAATAAAAAATACGCCTAATTTAAAATATACCAACTAATAACAATACTCGTGAGTAACTGTGATAAATTATAATTCATTATGTAGGAGGGAAATTAATCTTAGCTCACATTGTGAGAAATCGATCGTCGAAATTGTTAAATGTAATTATGTAACTGTCAATAGTAATTACATTTTGTATTAATAAAAAAAAGGGCGTTAAACCTCAATCGTTTTATTATTTTTTAAACCTGAGACACTCAAGCTCAGAACTTATTTATATGGTCCAGTGGTTAAGTCGCTGGAATCAGATAAAGGAAATCATAATCAAGGTCAAAGTAGGTTGGTTCAAGCTGTATCAATTGTTATTGGGTTATTAATTACTAAGATATTCTGCCAATCCTTCCAAAACCGGGATAAGGCTGTACAATCACATAATTCTATATATCATCCTTCTCATATTCCCTTATAAATATGCTCTGCAAATTAAAAATGTTTGACGCCACAAAGGCACAACATTAAAAAAAAAAAAATTATGGAATATTCCCGGCCTGTTCTAAGAGTATCCCAAATTCTGTGGTCACCCTGATCCAGAGTTGGGATATGGGAGAGGCACAGGGGGAGGTGACAAAGGGACCACTTACCCTGGACGTCAGAATTAAGAGGGAGGCGAATTTCGAGCGAAATTTTATTTTTAGGCAAACAAGGGGAGTGAACAGATTTGTCGCCGATTTTGATACATTTTTTTTTGGGTGATTCTACATTGAAAAGAAGTCGACGCAAATTCTGTCGTTTTGTCCAATGGGCCCTAGGATCTTAGAAAAAAACCCAACAAGAAATGTTTTATTTTATATCTCGTGTTTGAAAAATGATATTGACATGGTTTTTCAGAGTATACACAATAAAAAATATAAATATTAAAAAATTGATTTTTGGTCAAATAAATTTAAAAAAGTGTTTAAATTATTAAGTAAACTAGCCTTATAGATTTTTTCATATAAAAAATGATGGCAGATTTGGATTCTGTACTTCAAAAAACTTCAATGTTGAAAAAATCATCGAAAAAAACAACTTTTTTTTCAGTTCCGAGTGAGCTCATTATCTTTAAACCCACAAAATTACGTTTGGGTTTGAAGCTTTGTACCTCATCTTCAGTTTACCCGATAACGACTTTTTTAGTCTCGTTAAGAAAATGGAAGTTTCCATACATATAAAACCAATTGCATTATCTTTAGAAGGTCTCTGTAAAAAAAAAAGGTGATTACCATAAAATACAAAATTGAAGTTGTTTGCAGATAACGTTGGTTCTATAATATGTAGGAACATCAGGGTTAAAACAAATCGCGTAATAATATACTTCACTTCGTAAAGAATACCGTTATCATTACATATCAGTCAATATACCCTTCAAATCGCTCTAAAATTCAACAATTTCGTTTTAAAAATTGGATCACTCTTAAATTTCTGGATCAAGGAATAATGTTTTTATATTACCCGTATATACGGCCTTAATGTTTCTTATCCATATGCATATTATAATGTATAAACATTATATGTGATCAAGAAATAGTAAATATTACACTTTTATAATACCGCTATAAATATTATCGTAGACAAAAAAATAAGTAATATTAAATCTTAGAGAGACCAAATTTTTTTAATAGAAATTATTAAATTTTGGAGCGTTCTGACGGTTTATGAGTAATATAGAACAGTATTATCATAGGGTAAAGATATATCTCTTTACTACGATAATGTTTATAGCGGTGGTGTAAAAGTGTAATAACAAATTTGCGATTTGTTGATCACAAATAATGTTTTTATATTCTGATATGTAAATGATTAAGAAACTAAGCCTTGCTTGAGATGTCGTAATACATTAAAGGAAATTTGAATATTTAAGGCCATATTAAAAGTGTTATAAATTATATAACATTATTCGTGATCCAGAAATCGTAAATTTTAGAATCATCCAATTTTTTAAAACGAAATTATTGAATTTTAGACCGATCTGGAGGATACATTGACTTATATGTAATGATAACGGTATTCTTTACAGAGTGAAGCCTAGTAACCGATTTTTTTTATTCAAAACTGGCGTCAGATTTTGGTTTTAGTACTGTGAAAAACCCCTACAGTCAAATTTTCGAGCGAATCTAAAAATAAATATTTTTGCCCTAAAAATTTTGCCATTTGTCATTCAAATTTGCCAAACTCTTCAAATTTGTTTAAAGATCTAAATAATCGCTCATAAATCAAGAACCCTTCGAACAATTTAAACCAAGTTTAAGGCGTCGGTAAAGGTTCTTAAACTACGCGATTTGCTTTAACACTGATGTTTCTACGTGTTATAGAACCAACGTTATCCGCAATAGACTACAATTTTGTTTTATATGGTAATCACCTATTTTTGCACAGACCTTCTAAGATAATGTAATAGTTTTTTATATGTATGGAAAGAAAAAAATCCCCTCTTTTTAACGAGCCCGTGAACGTTGATATCGTGTAAACTGAAAATGAGGTACAGAACTTGGATTTAAAAATTCTGTGCTTCGAATCTGAAAAAAATGTTTTTTTTTTTGTTTTCGATGATTTTTTCAACCTTAAAGTTTTTTGAATTTGCTGAATCCAAATCTATCATTATCTACAGGGCTAAAAAATCTTTAAGGCCAATATACTTAATAATTTAAACCCTTTTTTAAATTTATTTGACCAAAAATCAATTTTTTTTTATGTTTATATTTGTTCTTTAATACACTATAAAAAAAAAAAAATTAGGTGAAAAAACCATGTCGATATCACGAAATATAAAATTAAGCATTTCCAGCATGTTTTATTTATTTTTTCTAAGATCCTAGGACTCATTGGACAAAACTGGATCGACTTCTTTTCAATGCAGAATCACCAGAAAAGTTTTGATCAAAATCGGCGACGAACAAATCGTGCATTCCTATTGTATGTAAAAAATATTTGTTTCGCTTTTTGATTATATTGACTTTAGTTCAGCCAATGTTAATGCTAGGAGATGATGTTACTTATTGGAGAAGGGGAGGGGGAGAACTTCCGTCCCTGTCCTGACAGTCCCCCTCCCCCCCCCCCCCCCCCCTCCATCTTAAATACTACCTCTGGATCTGTCCTTGTCTCTTTTGACGTAGCTCTTCACAAGACGATTATTGTTTCATCCACCTCTGATGAAATGCACAGTTGAATTGCACTGGCACAGTTGAATTATTAATATTAATTCGTTTCATGTTGAGCTCACGATTTCACCCATACATAGGAATTTCAACCAGGTAGCAAGCTTTGTTAGTTATTTAATGGTACAAATTCAATTCATCCCAAAATTATTAAGGATTCACAGACCATCCTGAGCAATCACAGCATATATTGTTGCTGACAGGATAGAATTGGAAGATTCCAAAAACAAAGTTTTAAATTTCTCGAATACAAATTAGTTATTAATTTGTATTCGAGAGATTTAAAACCGGGCAACGATTCGCCAATTCAGGCATCGCCACGACAAAATTGACAAGCTCATTTAAATGCATACCAAAGACCGTACATCTCACATCAATATCGGTGTTTACCCACATGACTTTCCTGTTTGGATGACTCTCCTTTTTGGGCTATAGTCAAATACAAAAAAATGTTTGCTATATCTTCACTTATATCAGTCCAACTAATTTTTTTGTTTTATTATTATTTTTTCATGGTTAGGTTTTATAAACAATCAAATTATTTATCAAATGTACATTTGGAATATTCCAAGAAATGTATAGTTTTAGGGTTATCAAACAATTAAGCTAAGGTGAACCGGTGTCCATGGGAACGGGTGCAGTATAATTAATAAGCTTTAATAATAAAAGCTTTTCAAAACAATACAATAACGAACAAAATCGGTTCACCAGCTAAGAGATAATCGTGACACAGACACACAGCCCAATGATCAAACATGCGTTTCTTTTACTCGGTGGGTTCTGAAACGTAAAGATCACTTGAAAACTGCACATCGAAAATTTGATGCGATTACAATACATTCCTTACCTGTACGGCAAGAAAAGTAAAAAAATCTAAGAAAAGTAATTTTGAAACAGCTGATCAGCAAAAAATACACACACCACATAACAAAAGATGTTTCAAACGGCCATAAAAATAATTAATAAAAAAATTGAAAGCCTATACAAAATAAAAAGGAAGGTGAAATTTGCACAGCAGAGAAAAGTTATGTTCTAAACAGCTGATTAGCAAAAACAGCATCAAATAAAATTAAAAAAAACTAATTTGGAAACAAAAATTAAATTAAATAATGTCCGAGAATGGCTTGGTATTGAATTGGTATGTTCTCATATACACCTAATTTTAAGTCTCGGTATAATAATTTTGGTAGTTAAAAAAATAATTAAAATTAACAGTAATTATAAATACATTACTCCAAGACAGTTCAACACATACTGAAGAGTATATGTTACACTATTTCTATTTGGTTAGTATTTTTTAGGCTGTTGATATGAGATGTGGTGTTTCTGATCTGCATTTATGAGTCCTTATCTTTTTTTTTCCTGATGATGCTTGAATTGGTGAAACGTTGAAGACATAAGGAATAGGTTTAAATTCTTCCAGAAATGTCTTTACAGTAATTTTTGTTGTAATTTCAATTACTTTATTATTATGTAAAATCAGAGTTTTGTGTTATACAATATTTATTCTAATTCGTAATATTTTATTTTCAATTTCAAGGTTGTTAACTTTTACAAGACTGTTGTAGGGAATCGACAAAGGTAGAAATCTATTCCACTTTAGATTTCAAGCAAGCTTAAATGCACCAATTATTTAAATGGACAATTATGTTTCCAATTACTAAAAATTTAAAAATTAGTTGTTGTTACGTATCCAGGCAAAACCTCATCAACGGTAACCTAATAACTAATTTACCAGGAGAAAATCTCTCACAAGGCAAATTTTTTTGTAATATTCATGGCAGGGCTATTGTCACTAGAGCAAACAGACGAGGCTCAACAAAGCGAGATCCAATCATCTGCCTTATTATTATTTCCAGAAGGATGAAAACGGACGTGTAGTTGTGTGTTGCGCCCTATCGATCGACGCATTCGGAAGCTTTATTTTTTTTTAATAAAAAAAAAAAATTATAGTTTGGGTTCGATATAACATATGTATATATATATATATATATATATATATATATATATATATATATATATATATATATTTTTTATTCGGTTGGCTCTACAGATCTTCTAGATCTTTGGCCGCCTGAACCAGCCTTCTGCACCTCTGCCTATCTTGGGCCACTGCTTTCCAGTTTGCTGCATGTAGCTCTTCCGCATCTTTGTTGATCCTATCTATCCATCTGGTTTTTGGCCTTTCACGTGGTCTCTTGCCAACTATTGTGGCATTAATTGTTGTGAAAAGGCGTCATGATGGATTGCTTCGAGCTACATGCCCCGCTCATCTCAACCTCCTTGCCTTCATATTCTGAGATATTGACTTACCAATTTCTGTTAGCAATTCTTTATTGTTCTTTCTTCTCTATGATTCTAGATTCTGATCCCATATTGCTCCGGTTATCGTGCGGAGGACTTTCTTTTCGAATCTATCGATTCTGCTTTCTTGGCTGCCGGTTAGAGCCTGATCTCCCAGCCGTGCATCAGAACTGGTTTTATCAAGGCATTATACACCCTTAATTTGAGATTTCTGGAGATTTTTCGGGATTTCAGTACTCTTGAAAGAGAGAAGAAAGCTCTATTTGCGCTTGTTATACGCTGGTCTGTCACTGGATGCTGGTCATTGACTGAGATTATTGTGGAGCCGAGGTATTTAAAGCTGTCTACTTTCGGGAATGTTCTGCCATCCGCGCAGATACTATTATTGGGGTGGATTTTTCGGCTATCTATCATATATTTTGTTTTATCTTCATTTATTTGCAAGCCGATTTGCTCTGCTTCTTGTAACAGAGTCTTAGCGAGTCTCTCAATGTCCTCTTCATTGTTTCCAAGGACAGCTATGTCATCCGCTTACGCTAGGATTTTGTGTTTCATTCCGACGCGCACCCCTCGATTTTCGTATGATGTTGTTCTAATCACCTTCTCAAGGGCTAAGTTTAACAGCATCGGCGAGAGTCCATCTCCCTGTTTCAGACCTGTTCTAACTTCAAAGGCTTCAAACACATCTCCTTGTATCAGGACTCTGCATTTGGGGTCGTTTGTACACGCCTTCGTCAATCTCACCAATTTCCCGGGAATACCCAGCTCAATCGTGATTTTCCATAGGCAGTTTCTGCCCACAGAATCATAGGCTATAGCACAGAAGGAGTGCTATGCCTCTGTAGTTACCACATTCATACATGGACTCCTTCTATAGGCCTGTGTTTCAAGGCTCCGGTATCCTTTCCTTCTCCTATATTTTCATTAGTTCTAATAGCTTGGCTCTTAGAGTTTTGCCTCCATCTTTAAACAGCTCTCTCGCTCTCTGTCTCTCTCTATTTATATATATATATATATATATATATATATATATATATATATATATATATATATATATATATAAATACATATATTAGGACTGTGCATTGTTCGGGATTTTAGTCATAGTGGCTTATAAAAACAAATAAAAAAAGCAATCAGTCTGTTTTTTTATTAAAAGTCGACGTTTCGGCCCAAGTATGTTGGCCATCTTCAGAGCAGACATTATGTAACACTAAATATACTAGCAGCAATATATATATATATATATATATATATATATATATATATATATATATATATATATATATATATATATATATAGGAGTCTGGATGTGACCGCGTACAGTGTTAGATCGGGTCTGCGTTCATTTCGTGTAGATTAAGTTAAACCTACCTTAATCCTGCCGATGCGATTTTTGGTACGATTCTATGGTTTCTATCAAAGATTGTTTTTAAAATTTTATTCCTTATCATTTAACTTGCATTTATGCAAAATATACCGATTATGACTGTCACCAATGAAGATCTATTGGCAGTTATTAACCAAAACAATGAAGAAACTAAATGATCGCTAAATAAGATTACTTATTTCTGGACTCTTTAATTGCGGAGATTAACGACCTTAGGAAGAAATATTCTGAACAAGACAAAAAAAATTACTACCTTAGAAAGCGAAATAAGGTCCTTAAAAAAGAGAAAGGAAAGAAATAACTTCATAATTTTTAACCTACCTTGTACGGAAAACGATGTTTCCTCAAAAGTTATTGCTGTTTGTCAGGAAGTTGATGTACAATTGCCGCACCATGCCATTAACAATTGCTTCCGAATCGGAAAAGATGAGGAACTAATACCAATTTTGGTATATCTTAATAATAATGGGATTAAACAGGCAATAATGAAGAAGAAAGATGCATTTTCGAATTATAATATTAGGATGTCATGATATATCCCCAAGGGATAGGGAGGAAGGAAGAAGAATTTTTGCTAACACGATTGAACTAAAGACTGTGGATAAAAATGTATCCTACAGAAGAGGTTTTTTTAAAGTTAGAGGCATTCTTTGCCGTTTGTATGAAGTGGAAAATATGCTCAATACCTCGCAGAAGATTGACCAAGAAGATGAAAAATCCAAACAACTACAGAAAAGAAGAAATATGGAAGAAAAATTAAAAGAATTTCAGCTTTGGCCGTGGTCCATCTTCAAAAGAACTTCCTGACTTCAAAACTTTCAGCTATCAGATATAACACAACGGCTCCCAGATCGTCCTAATAACTTTAGTAATTATAACCTCTCAACTAATCCTACTAACAAAGTAATATATGAAATAATATTTAGTAACAATGAGGGTTATTCAAATCTATTAAATATGAGGTCCTATTCATGCCCTAATAAATTAGCAATATGTATTGTGGAGACTTGGTTAACGAGAGATAATTTTATTAAGCTATCTTGGCTAACAGATTTCATCCCTTTTACTAGCTACGCCGTCAGAACCAAACAACGAGGCAGGGCAAGTGGAGGTATTATTACATTTATAAATAAGTCAATAATAAAAAATAGATAAAACTATATGGTGCACGAGTCCAACCAATATATGATCATAGTATCTTTTAAAATAATTAATAAAATTGTTGTGTTAGGAAACGTTTATTTACCGAGGAACTGCGACTTCGAAGGGTGTTTGGAGCAAATTGGTGACGTGATATCTAATGTCATACCTAGTCACCCCGATAACAATGTAATCTTCTGTGGAGATTTTAAGGGACACATTGGATACTTAAATAATTTTGATACTAGCATGTTCCAAAATACCAACTTATATAGAAGAAGTTTAGTAAATTGGGACGTTGGGACTTTTAGTATGTAATAGAAGGTGCCCATCAGACAGGCCAGGAAAATACACATACATTTAAAAAAATGGTAACAGCACTAGTGATCTTATCTGGATTAACGAAAAGAACCTACAAATACTTAAAGACATGAAAGTTTCTATCTTTTCGGATTGTTCAGATCACCTTGCTTGCATTGTTTCGATTGGCTTCTCATCAGCTAATTCTATATACCAGGATATACAAACACGTAAACCACTTGAACATGTAAGATGGGACTCGTTTAGGGTTAGTGAAATACAAGACTACCTCCTCAGTTCAAGCAGAATATATTTGTATTCCGAAAATAGTAATGACTTTTATAACAATTTCGTCATATCTATGAATGAGTCATTAACGAATTGTGAGTTAATGGTGCGTAAATACAAATCTTACTCACAAGAACGTTGTTTTAAAAATAAATGGTATGATTATGAGTTTCGGTATCTAAAAAAAGTTTTACGGCAAAAATAAAGAATAATGATTAGAAAAAACTACTCACAAAATTCACTTGAAGACTAATATAACAACTAGTGACAAAATATAACTGTAGGGAAGTAATTAAAAATAAAAATTCCCACAACCGTAATCTGATCCCAAATAAATTGCAAAATGTGAAAAATAGTGGTGAATTCTGGAAAGTAAGAAACTCTCTTAAGCCAGTAAATGCAGAATGCAATGAAATAGATATTGATAAGTGGATAGAACATTACAAATCCTTACATGGATCAAAACTGAATCTGGAAACATATTTCTTTTGTGTAACTCACTTTTTTTGAGTGAATGGGTTCTTGAATGGGAACACTATATATTAAACCTTTTCAATAGTATTATGGAAACTGAGAAACTCCCAGGTGCCTGGTCAAATTCTAATTTAATTTTAATGCATTAAAAAGGTGACAAAAAAGAGGTTGACAATTATTGTGAGATTTCATTGATAAACAATATCACAGAGTTATTTACGAGCATTCTAGCTCATAGGATTCAGGTCTCGACTGAAAGTGAAAATTTAATCCCAGAGGAACAAGCGAAACTTCGAAAAGGAAGAGGCTGTGTTGAATATATTTTCGCACTGATGTCACTTATTAGTATAAATCTTCAAGTTAAGGGAAGCTATGTTTATGTTACGTTTTTAGATTTTAGAAAAACTTTCGACTACATTAACCACGAGCTCCTTTGGAAAAAGCTGTTTGACTTTGGTATGAGCGGTAATATTGTGAGATTTCTTAAAGCTCTTCTATATGGCACAGCTACAATGCAAATAAAAATCAGGGATGAAGTATCAGAGGAAATTGAAATTAGTTCAGGACTATTACTAGGCGAAAATCTGAGCCCAATTCTTTTTATTATATTTGTTTCAGACATAATATCATATTTTGTGGCCAACGGTGCATCAGGTGTACCAATAGATAGTAAAAATGAAGTGATAAAGCTGCTACTTGCAGGCGATATTGTTATGTTAAGTAATTCATGAGACAACACCCACAAAAAACTTCAGACACTGGAAAGGTATTGTGCCCAAAACTCATAGTCTTAAATCCTGAAAAATCAAAAGTCCTAATATGCCACAAGTCACCACGAATGAAAAAATTGAAGTCACTGTTTTGGCAAAATAAACCTTTGGAATTCACAAAATGCTACAATTATCTTGGAGTACCATTTTCATCATCGGCAAAATTTTCCAAGGCTGCTGACCACTTTATTCAGAGATCAAAAGTCGCAGGAGAGAATGCTCGAGAGATTCTAATAAGAGGCAAGAGCTATGCGTGGGAAACTAAAATGTCCCTCTTTGATTAAATGTTCTCATTTAACTCTTCTCTATGCTGCAAAAATTTGGAGCTTAAGATATTTGGAATGTATTGAGTCAGCACAGGTGAAATTTCTCAAAAATTTATGTCTCTGGCCAAGATCAACTCCTTAACCTTAACGATTTGTTGGATTCCAAAATTTTAATCATGAATAAATATCCTCTTTTAAAAAGAGTATTTAATAACTTATACTCTATAGACGTATCTATGACTCTCTTCCCGAACCTGAAAATTATCTGAAATTTATTGTTTCTATACAAGCTACTCACGGTAAGCCAATTAAGGGTTTCGAGCAATGACTACCTATAATTGTATCACAAGATTACCCATATTATTAAAACTGATGAAGTTTTTAAATGGTGTGATCAACTTATTCGTAATGGGTTAAAACACATATTGTTGCTTAAAACACATGTATTACAGAAAACAATATCTACAGATATATATTGATACTAAAACGGAAGATTTGTCGTTAGAGTCGGTTGAATTGAGCCGGTTACCTAAAAAAATGTACAGGAATGTCGTAAAGGACATGGCGGAGGTCATTCAAAAAATGTTGGGATTCCTTACCCATATCCATTCGTAAAGCTTCCTTCATATCCTCATTTAAACACCAGTTATTTTTCAATCTCCTTAATAATCAATCTTCCTCAAATACGTAAAGAATATATGTAAATATGTGTAGGAATATCAATTTTAAATAAATTATATTTTTATTTTATTTATATAATTATTTATCATTTGTTATTTAGTGTATAACTTAATTAATTTCCAGTAATGCAGCCAGACAAATGCTGCTTGAATTGTCCATTTTTGTTACTCTTAGGGGACTGAATGTCTCAGAATAAAGATTAGTTCTTAAAAAAAAAAAAAAAAGATACTCAATTCCTTTGCTAAATAAAAAGTTTCACAGTGCACATCCTATAAAACAAATACCTCATATTTTGAATAGTATTATGCTTATCGTAGCGAATCATTTGTTTGTTTTTATTTTGAGGCGTAAAACATCAACGCCTTTGTTATTTATGTTATTTTATTTATTTTCCCTTTTTTTTTTCTTTTTCTATTTTACCATTATTATTTTTTAATTTGTTCCCATTTTACTTGATACTTTTGTAAAAACAAAAAAAAAACACATACTACTTTTTTCATTATTTTTTTTATAGTTTTCTTTTCCCCTCTTGTTTTTCTTTATGACTATTAATTTACTAAAAGTCTCTACTCTCTACTTCGAAGTCCCATATTAGGTTTTGCGATTTTAAAATTTGAAGAAAATGCTATTTTCGTTTCATCATTTTTAAGAGCTGTTGATAAATTATGAGTTAATCGAATACTATTGAGGTGTGGAGAAAAGTATTAGATTATTGTCATATTTCTATCACATTACTGGCATTTCGGTGACGCTTTCTTAGTGATGAGGCAGGAGAGAATAAAACTCATGTCTTACGGATGCTCAATCTAGTAAGTGCGAGCTCCTCCCTGCGACATTTGCGGCTGGATCTACCCAAGGGCGTATCAAGCAGTAAGGGAATTAAGCGCCACTTTTTAAGTTTGTAGGATTTAAGTTTTTTAAGTGTGGTGGTTGTTTTAAATTATTAAAAAACAATGTACATCTGTAAATAAATTTTCTCAACCCAAACCGATTTGATACTCATTTTTCACGCTCAAAAAAATGAGTTTGTACTTGTAAGGCATACGCAGCGTCGGATTTACACAGGCTCCCCTCTATAAAATAATCGAACAAAACGTAAAATTTATGCTCGCTAAGTTTTGAGGGTGGCAGAGGGGGCGAAATTTTTACCATTTAGCTGGTGCTGATTAAACGGTGACCAATTGTCGTGACCCAACCCTGGATGTACCCCAGTACTCGACTTTCCTGTTTATAATTATTAGCTTGTCGAAAAAATAGCATAAACCTTTGAAGAGTAATCAAACTATCAATTCTACAAATAATTCAGGCACTATAGAGTAAATATAATCATTTTTTTAAATAAATTGCAACGGTACTTTCTCAACGTGATAATTAGGAGAAAAATAGAAGAAACAAATTTTATATGTTATAGATAAAAAATTCATAAAGGTGCCGAAAAATATTTTTTTGCCGTTTAAGAGGTGAACAAATTTGTTTAAAAAAAATAGTACGAAATAGCGTTAAAAATACGGAAAAAGTGAGCTTTAAACAATTGAAGTCTGTCAACAACTTTTTACTAAGAACCGCGAAATATGGTCATTTTTGGTCATGTTATTACTTTAATTATCGCAGGAACTTGCTTTGGGGCTTAAATTGTAGCATTTGTTAGCGTCTATCTATAATAAAAATTTAATGCAAAAATGATAATAACTTTTCCCAGAAATTGAAAGAATGCAAAAACAGGCGATCTCCAAAAAAAAGATTTGAACAAGGGCCAAAATGGTCCTACGGCCATTTTTCAAAGCGAAATTTGTTCTCGACGGGGTTTTAGCAACAACCCTATTTTCATGAAATATATGTGAGGTTCGATTAAATGCCTAAAAAACGTCTTTGAACATAGGACTGTTTATAGCAACAGCCCAGTAATGCTGAGGCAGTGGAGGAGAAGTGAAGAGGGCAGGGAAAGACTCTCTTGTCACTTTGCAATGCTCGATGCCCGGCAGTCAGAGAGCGTTCCCCCGCAGTCATCCATTTTTTTTATATAAAAAAAATATTGAACATAATATCGACGTCATCAGTAATATAATTGTAAATCTCAATGCCAAAAAAATCACATTCGAAATGATTCAAGCTAGAGATATTAAAGAAAATTTACAATCACAGAACCCAACTGATCAATTTTTAGTCAAATTTTCTCCGAAAATAATAGACTTTGGGACTGCATCAAAGGTTACCTGAGTAGGGTGTTCTTTTAAAATCCGATGCATAACCCCCATAATACGATTTAGTGGGTTTCCGGAATGTCTGATATAAATAAATACATCGACGTCGTTTTTTGAAAAAGGCGCAAGGGCCATTTATCAAACTTTATAGGAAACGCATGAAACGTTTTACACTAATTAATTTTTTTTTTAATTTTATTCTTTATAGTGTAAAGTAGGAGTTTATTTAGGTGACATCACCTTTATAATTACAATATATTTTTTGAGAATTCTGGCATTGGTCAAGGCCAAAGTGACGGATGAGAGTCGTCAGTATTTGGCGCTATCGTCATCAATAGTCGATTTTTAGACCAATTCAAAATTTTTAAAATTTTGTCTCGATACATATGGAGCGGGAATCAATGGAAGTGGTGTTTACATCCCATAATAATCGAACCTAAATTTCGAAGCTTTGGCGCTTTTCAAAAAACGTCGTCGCTAAATTTGGGGACAGCATGTACGGTTGGTTTCTAGGCAGAAAAATATCATAGACGTGGGAATAAATTTTGGACACTATTACAATATTAACTGTTTTTTCGCACCTTCAAATTGAGTTAGGTGGTGGAGAATTTGTATGTGTATTAAGCTAGTGTTGGAAAAGTATCTTTTGGGGGTCTCAACATTTTTCTCCCCCCCCCCTCCCCCTCGGTTGTTCGTTTTTTCTAAAGGTTTTGTGCACCTCTACAGCCTTTCCGAATTGAATTGGAGGTTTAAAAATTTCTATGTGAATTGAGTTAGTGTTAGAGGTGTTCATTTTGGGGGTTCAACTTTTTCGGCCCGCTCTTACCATTTCGGCATTTACAAATTTGCCATTTAAAAACTTACAAACGTCGTTTTGAATGACTTAAAGGAATACTAATGTCAAATTTGAATAAAATCGAACAAAGCTTTGGTCGTGACGGCGGAACAGTTTTGATGACAAGAGGCCACTAAAGCGACCGCCATCTTGAATCGGGATTAAAAAGTAAAAATCCATAAGTCGTTTTTCCTTTGCCAAATATTTTAGCCAAATAATAAAAAAAATCGAACGACGAGTTTTGTCGGAATCGCGTTAACGAACGGACAGACAAACGAAATGCCAGACGGTTGATTTGAAACAGGACCATGCTTACGCTCGTTCAATTATACAGTAACCAGTCAACATGTTGCCAGGCATCATGAGGACAGAAAAAAAAGCAATATCACATACATACCGACCAAAGACAACACATTTCACATCAACAGTCCAAAAAAGACCAACTAGAGACAGCACATAATTTTAATGAGTGTCGTAATTTGAGCGACTTGAGGCTTTGTTTATGGAATCTTCCAATAATATTTTTACATTAAATTTCGATAAAAACTATAAATAAGATATAATTACTTTTATTGACTTAAATTACAACGAAAAACAAGATAATAAAACAATTTCAAACAGTGCCGCTTGTCGACTATTCTGAGACAGCCTTCACGCAACTCAGGATCATGTAAACATTTCAAAGTCTAAACTGCAGATGAATTTAATTAAGTCATAACTATTGTTATTGTGCAAGTATAATTCTGTCATTGGTCACTAGCCTTTTAAAGTCAGAGCCATAATTAGTTTTGACCTTTATCTCTCGTATTCGTACAAAGCGCTGTCATGATCCATGTGTTAGCGTGTTCGTCTGGATTATATTCCCCACCTTGAAATGTAATAATTTTAGTTAATATTGATCTTATCCAAAATTTGTAAGGAATTGTACGTTTTTTATTGTGTAGATTTTATTTATTATTATTCTGTTTTTTACTTTCTCTTACATATATGTTTATGAAATATGTAGTAATGGAAAGTATAGCAATCGTGAAAAATGGCCTAATTTTCAATGGGAATACAGGTTTTGAAGCCCCCTGAGCCCGTATAACCAAGTTTCGCAGGAGGGTCTTTGTGTGTGTATGTGGTACTTCTAACTCAAAAACGAGAAACTGTACGAATCTGAAATTACGTGTTTAAGGTAGATTTATACCCGGAATGTTTTTTCGTCTATGCTATAGTTTTTTTTTTTTTTTTTTTTTTTTTGCTTCGGCAAATCCCTCGTCAACCCGTTTACACATTCACGTGTTTCGACGAAACATATAGCAACAATTTCACCAAAATCAACTTACCGAAAATGTTGATTTTAAAACATTTTTACGATTTTCTCGAAAAAGGTTCTAAAGATTTTTATCAATGCACAATTAAATGTTAGTTTATCTTAGCTAGGTCTAATCCTCATTGAAATGGTGTGATTGGGCTTAATTGCCGAATTTTCAAAATAGCTTCCTTTAAAGTAACTTTAATTTTGTTTATTTGAATGATTAACCGTCTCTCATTGCCAGCATTAATAAAAAATGGCTAAATATGAACTGTGAAATAATTTGGTAATTAGCTAAAGGAGAAATATTTTTCCAGGTTGAAAACAAAGTTCCGGAAATACAGGTAGTAATATTCAGTTGACGTCCGCCAGGACCAGTTGACCAGATGGTATAGAAGGATCAATTTAATTAGGGATTGATAAATTGAAGTGGCTAATAATGTATCAATCCCTAATTAGGCAGTAATATTGATGCATAATGTACCGCTGGAAAGCTAAAGATTTTAGAAAAAACATTATCTATAATTTAATCTCATAGAAGGTAATGTAGATTGAAGAAAAACATATATACGTAAGTGATTGTTGTAGTTAATAAATCCAATTTTATATTATTTAATGGAAACTAGATGCATTTTGAGTAGAAACTAAATGGAAAATTTTAAAATTTATTTTCAGCTTGACAAACCAAAAAAATATATATATTGCACAAAGTTGTACTCTTTTAAATACTATTTTATTTTATTTTTGTGAGAGAAGACGCGAAGAAGGGAAAATATTTCAAGGAGTGTTAATGTTATTTAAAATTAAAATTATTTTAAAAATAGATAATTATTATAGGTTGGTAAGTGAAAGCTGTGTGATACGCAGATTTTTTTTTTAACTTAATCTAAATTTTCAATTTAGACGGTGTACTTACTTACTAGCTTAGGACGAGGCAGAGAATTTGACTTTGGATTTTTATAGGGCGTATGATGTTGAGTATTTAAGAGCATTTTGTGATAATTTTCTTGGTGGCTGACTTTGGACTCATCCTGGGGTTGGGGATCCGAATTCACAAAAAAAAATGAATAATATGTTTTCTCTAATAATGTTATTTAATATCCATGAAAAGTACCTTTCCCGAGAGAGCATATCTTACCAACAAATAAAATAGTTTCCTCTCCACTTACCTTATTCAATTTTATGTATATTTTAATAAAATGCATATAAACGCAATAAAATATTTATCATGTAGTAAATTATAAAAAAAATAACTTAAATTTCTTACAAAATCGATGAGCCTTCTTCCGTCTATATCATCAAATATTTTGCAACGTTTTTATATAATAAATTTAAATCATCTAAATCTATCATTCAGCTATCAATTAAAATTAATTAGTGCCGGGGTGGTCAACCTTTAGCATACCATGCGCCAATTTTTTTCGCATACGAGTTAAGATGCACCATATAACTCGAGCACTTTTTATACCTTCTTATGTTTATGGTTAGGAGTTGGAAAAATATATAAAGATAGGATCTGCTTCGCTTAGTGGAGGGAAAGGAATAACTCAATCACACAATTAAATGAACTGAAATAGGCAAGATTGTTAAAGCACCAATCTATAATAGTCAGAAATGATCTCTTGTACGAGGGATGTTGCAGTTTTAACATGATCTCTTCGAGATGATGTTAAAACTGCCAAAGAGTCTCATTTAGTGAGATAACTGAAGACCACAGTAATTCTGGTACTGAGAGCAAGATCAGCTTGAATGTTGGATTTGTACGTTTTCTCTGCTTATAGAAGGAGTCCTGGCTCTGGAGTATGTTTAATATAATTTTTAATAAAAATATACTAATATACATAAAAAAACTTATGGGCATTTTATCGATAGATTATACTCTAAAGTCAAATCTCACGATAAAGAAATAGATACAGGTGCAGAGATGCAATGCACCACATCTAACCATCCAATGTGCCACGTTTGGGTTTGTCATTGCCTTACAAAAAGCTTTTAAAACGCTAAAACTCCAATGTGCTTGAATTGAATTAACAATATAGTGATCTTAAATTAAACGTAAGATATAGACTTAACGGAAGAACATGCTATTTTCATTTTATTTCAAAAAACAATATTCTGTTAAATATCTTACTCAAGTATTACTTGGTAAGCTCTGTACCTTATCTTGAACAACGGTTTTAAAAGGAAGTGATGTTGCCTGTTTCCATGCTTAACCACCAGGTTCATCCACCAACACAATACAGAGCCAGGTACCCATTTTATAGAGACTGAGTTTACTTCTGGATTCCTACTCCACTGTCGTTCCACGGATGATAATGGTAAAAATTTGTATACAAACAGATAATAATGGTTATTTCTTCGTTATTAATGGAAAATGTCAGATTAGTGGTAAGCGTTTATAAATCGTAATGATAAGGACTGAACAGAAACAAATCGAAAAATTAGGCGATCCCAGATCCAGACAATGAATAAGGCAACAAATATTTTCTTCCGTAAAGGACGAATCGAGAATGGTTAAAATAATTTAAATTTAAAATTTGGCAAGTTACAAATAAGAAGTTCTATATTGACAACCAGATAATTTTAACAAAATGGAGCTATTTTTTTCTAGACAATTTCTAATAAAACTTACACAGAAAAGGAACGAGAGTAATTAATTCATTGCGGCTATATCATGTTAATGGGGGTCGGTTGAAAACTACAGTCGGGTTCTAATGAGTCACAAATCTGGGACGAGGAGAATTTATTACATTAAAGTTCCGCCTTATTAAGTCACTTTCTCGTATCGCTCGTTCAATTCTTTACTCTCTTACACTTTCTTGTCAAGGGGCATTAATATTGTAATTTGTCACCTCGACAGTTTAAACATACGTAGCAATAAAGAAACAAGAACAAAAAAAAAAAAACTGCAACACTTCAAATCATGAAAGGTCATGGGGTCAGAACTTGGCAGAGAAGTGTTTTTTCTTAATCAAATTCTATAAGAAGAGGTGATCTAGATATATAGAGGCTAGGTGTACCCCTGAAGGATCTTCTGAACCCAGAGTTGATCCAAGGTTGATATGACACAATTAATAAATTATTTGCCACAGCCAGAGTAGAACCCCGGAGTGCCTTACCCACTGAACTATTTTAGGTGTTACTGATAGGTGCACTGCGAGTCTTTCTCTTAACCTACTATACCAGAGTTCACCTTCTTAGCAGTTGTAGTTTGGATGTTGAGCAAAATAAAGTGTTTTTCCGTTGTTTTTAGAATGCAAAGCTATAGAACAGATCACAATTAATCATCTATATCACTGCTTCTCCTAATATACGAATAACTACACAGTATCGCGATAATATCTAATTTTGTAACACATAGTTGTTTAAAAGCTTTTAAGCATAGTATCGTTTTTTTTTACTTATTGAATAAAAGCTTCCGTTCGGGGTAATGGCAGTCAGCATGATCGGAGTAATAGTGTCACTGTTTATGGACACCGTATCTATATTTGTTTATGTTTCAAGTGGTTTGAGAAGTATTTGAGAAAGACAAACAAAGCTAAATGCTAAATAACTGCAGAAGATTTGAAAAAAACAAAGTAAGCTGGTGCTTATGTTTTATGTAAGAGTAAGCCAACAAAGGAAAGTGTAATACATACATAAATATCAGTTTTTCAGAAACACGTGGTTATATGATTAAAAAAAAATCCCGTAATTCTTGATGTAAAATATATAAATAATCACTGACACCACCGACATTACCTCAGGGTCGGGAAAATATCGGTCGAAACTAATATTTTACTTTTTTCATCACTAAAAAAAATATATTTAGTTTTAATTGTAATTGTTTTAATAATAATAAAAATTGTATTTTTTTTCCCATTTGGTGTCTCTCATTACCCCAGTCTCCCCTATAAGTACCTTCATTGATGACTAGGCTAGAAAAAAAAAATCAAATAATTAGGACATGTTTGTCGCATGGATGAAGGGAGACAACCGAAGAAAATAATGGAAACCAGACCATCTGGTAACAAACTTCCAGGTCATCCAAGGATCTGGTAAGCAGAATATATCCCGAAGATAGGGGAGAATAGAACCGGTAAGACTGGCGGCGTTGGATTGAGACCCCTCTACACAGATAACAGCTTGAAGAGGAAGTGAAAGAAGTTTTTCCAATACGAGCTACTTAGTAAAGTTCTAGTACTTTTTAGTAGAAAGGTTATTGAAATTTATACATCTTTTGAGACCATATTTTTGGCTTATGTTTATAAGCTAATTTTATTTAAATTTTAATTCAAATCAGACATTTAGTTAAGTAGCGCTTACAATCATCCTTAGCCTTGTGAGCCCAGTTAGCCAACCCTTCTAGGATACAAATTTATCTTTTTTGATTATTTTATGTCTACGAAATGTTTTAAATATATATATATATATATATATATATATATATATATATATATATATATATGTGTGTGTAAATATATATATTTTTTTAAGGATTGCTTGTATATTTAGTAAAACTTTGGCAGTAAGACTTTAAATATTTATTTGGAAACATTTGCACTTAAAAATATGAAAACAACATGTATTATATTTGTATATGAAAGTAAAACTTTTTCTGGTTAGAATGTAAGATAATATGTGTACTTCATTATGAGTATTTTGATATAAAATAAATAATATAAGTACCTTTGCCCTAACATTTTCCAGATAATTTACGAGTGCAGTTGGAATATCTTTAAAATAATAATAGTATTGTAGAAATATTGTTACATAATAATAGTATTGTAGAAATATTGTTACATACTATTATACCAATTTACAAAGCTCTTGCTTATCCAAATTTTCAAAAAAAATAATAATAATAAAAATGTCTGATCTGTAAGTTGTAAACCTGTTTGTTATTTTTTAAATATATTTTTTTTACTTTTTCTCGAAAGTATATATTTTTGGCAAAGAAGGAATATTTTCTCAGAAATTAATTGTCTGACTTTGTTGAAATTTTCACAGTCTAATAACTACATTAACATATATGCTCAGTTTTTTAAATTAAAAAATAATAATTTTTACATACTTAAAAAAAATGAATACGTAAAATATTAGTGCTTTAGTCATAACTTCATCTTGGTTGTAAGAATCTAAACCTGTAGAGTAAACCTTCTATGGAGGGGAGGGGTTGAAATTGGGGAGGGGGTGGTATATTCGCAAAATAACTTGCACAATTTAAGACGAGTAAGGCATTGTTTCTTATATCATAGTTTTTTGTTTCTGAATCGAATGACACCGCTCCCATGACAATGCAGTCAAAACAAACCTTTATTATGAATTACAGCTAAAAAGATAACAAACAAGTTGATGTGACTCAATTAATTTCTGTGCAACCAAAAAAAAGTGTAAAGGCAATTTAAAAGAATTAATACCAAAACAAACAAAATGCACTGTTTTTTTAACTTTGTACCATAACTTTGTAATTTATTGACCAATTTAAAATCTGGTTTCACCATTGATTTCGGTTTCAAAAATCCGTTAAGATGAATTATCGGACGGCATAGGTTCCCATTTGAAATTTTAAAGTTGTATTGGATCTGAGAGACCACGTATATCTTTTTTTTCAAAAAAAGATCGAAATTTTAAACTAGGCTGAAAAATATTAAATATGTATTTTTTATTTTTTTTATAACATTATCGGTTCAAGAGAAATTCAGCCGGGCCATCTAAATAGGACACCCTGTATATACCATATCTCGCATTCGCGGATGATCTGGCGGTATTATCAGAGGATGAGGAAGTTGCCCTCAAACAGCTCGAGTTTCTTAAGGAATGTGCAAAAAAGTGGGAATACATATCTCATTCGAGAAAAATAAAGTCTTCTGTTCAAAGACAGACATCACGAGCCTGAGAACAAAATACGGTAAGATCGACAGGGTCCCATATTTCAAATACCTCGGAGAACTCATCGAACCGACAGGCCTGGAGACGATCTCACAGCAAAATCTTCTCCAGAAAGTCAAGAAAGCTTTGGGGTTAGTTCAAAACATCTATAACAAGAAATCCTTGTCTAGACAGACGAAAATTCGGCATTACAACACTGTCATAAAACCAGCAGTCCTTTACGCAAGCCAAACAATGGCACTAAAAAGGAAGAGACCTGGAAGAAATCAAAAAGGAAGAGAGGAAGGTCATCAGAAAAATCCTAGGAGCAAGATATACACAAGACGGCTACACGTTGCAATTAATCAAAACAGCAGAGAGATTTAAAAAAATTGAAATTGACATTAAGAAAAGACGAATGAAGTTCTTAGGTCATCTCACTAGACTGCCAGAAAGTCGATTGACAAAAAGGATTCTAGATTATGTAACCTCACTTAAGAACTCAACACCTTGGATGGAATAACTTCGAAAGGAAATTAAAAACGCAAAAATAGATGTATCAGACATTCTAGAAAAAGACACCTTCAGATACAAAATAAACAAATGGGAAGTTAAATCAGAGCAACCAAAGCCAAAACAGTACAGACCGAAGTGGTTGGAAGAGCGGACACGAGCCATCTCGGAAAGAATGAAGGCCTACTGGAGTAATAAGAAGAATCCGAAGAAATTTTGATTGAGCTGCCTGCTTAACGTCTTCCATATTGGGATAAAACGCTAATAATAATAATAATATAGGTATATATAAAAGAACGATACCTTACTTGACTTAATTTGAACAAATTACTTCGCGATGACCCCGCCCCCCCCATTTCGACACTCCCAGGGTGGGTTGTCCCCTCTAAATTTGAGCGGACTCGGCAGATTTCGATTCTTACTAACATGATAACGATATGACAAATTTTGTTGTTTATTTTGTTTATTTTTCCTGTATTACAAATGCACTTCTTTAAGACCAACTCATCTGTAAATTGACATCTTATGTCAGACATGTTATTTTAAGAGTAACATTTATTGAACTCATTTATGCAACTTCACATAAAGCAAGGAATGGTTTTTCATTATTAAAATAATAACAATGGTTTCTCAATTTTAAGGCTCATTTCTTAATAATTTTTACATTTTTTTTTTTGCAGCTTGAGTGGGATTTGTCTTCTAATGGGGCTCCATTTCTTCTTTTCAATGGTAATCTTGGGAAGGGTCAGGGGAAATTCGCTTTGTGTAGAATTTCCACCTGAGCAGGCAACCCCTTGCGATCAGGCTTATCATTAGTTGGCTTCCCTACCCATTATTCTTCATTGTTGTATTCCTGTTGGGATTTGTTGTATACCGAGTACCTGGGGGATGGACATCCTCGTGAAATTTTTCAAATAATGTTAGGATATTACAAAAAAGAAAAAAAAAAACAGTATTTTTTGTCGTCTTACAGTTAATCAAAGAGAGATTCACTACCATTAAACTGATCTTAAATTTTTGTTCTACAGTGAACTTTTTTTTTAGGCTTAACATATTTATTGAATAACAACACAATACAATCTGCCACACTCAAGGGCAATAAGTATTAGGGCTCTATGTTTTCATTCGTTCCATATATACAAACTGAAAAAGAAAGAATAAAAATAACAATAATAAAAAATAATGAAAATGCCAGAGGAATGGAAAGTTGCCTTGATAAACCCACTCGACAAAAAAGGTAATAAACAGGATGTAAACAACTACAGAGGGACCTCTTTACTACCAGTAGCATATAAAATATTGTTCAAAATTGTATTAAACAGAATAGAAACAACACTAGACAGTCATTTAGGTGAATATCAAGATGGTTTTAGAAAAGGAAGGCTATGCTCAGAACAAATATTTAATCTTAAGTAAGTAATTCGCCACAGATTACTTAATTCATAGTACATTGTAGTTATGCTTGTAGATTTCAAAAAGGCTTTTGATTCTGTTGACAGAGAAACTATAGATAAAATAATTCGAGAATTTGCCATGAAGTCTAAACTGGCAAACCTAGTACGTGAAACACTTACAGATACAGTCTGTAAAGTAAAATTTATGGAAGAAATTTCACAGTTTTTCGAAATAAAAACAGGTGTACGACAAGGTGATGGCTTATCCCCAATTCTTTTTATTTGTGCGTTGGAGTGAGAATTTGGAACGAAAAACTTATTGAACACAACATTTCGCCGATAACATTAGGAAGAGGAAGCAAAAAGATCGAAATAAACTGTCTTGCATTTGCAGATGATTTTGCTATACTTTCTGAAAATGTGGAATCTCCTATAACACAAATAAAGCTTTTGGAAGAAATAGACTGCAGAACTGGATTAAGAATTTCTGCAGAAAAACAAAATTTTTAACTAACATTAAGGATGCTCCGAAATTCCTGAAAACAGATATTGGCCAAATAGAGAGGGTAAAAACATTTAAGTATCTTGGGGAGATAATCCAAGGAAATGCTTTGGAAAAATCTGCAATAGAAGAAAGGTTGCATAAAATGGGTAGAGCACACGGTATTAGCAAAGACCTTTACAATAAAAAGTGCCTATCCAAAAAAATAAGGCATTACAATACAGTAGTAAAGCCGAAATGCCTATATGCGAGTGAATGTCTGGCATTAAACTAAGATTTAGATAAGTTAGAAGTCCTAGAAAGGCGAATTATAAGGAAAATATTAGGATCACAAAACACACAAGAAGGTTGGAAATTACGAAGTAATGCTGAAAGTATGCGGAAATATAGAAAATATTTCAAACGTTATGAGAAAAAGAAGACTTATGTTTTTCGGACATTTATTTCGAATGCAAGGCAGTAGATTAACCAATAAGATATTCAAATATCTATGGAGTAAAAAGTCCACAACAAGCTGGGTCAACGAAGTAAAAAAGGATTTAGAGGAGGAACAATATACAAACAGAAGATGTATGCAACAGAGAAGCCTTTCGGGAAAAAATATTGAAAATGGAAGGATTCCAAGGCAGAGTAGTTGAAGACTGGTTCAAAATGGTCTGACAACAGAAAGAAGAAACATAGTGAATAGATGAAAGCATACGGGAAGAAAAGAAAATAACAAAGAATTAGGAATTGAAATTGGAACGTGGCCCTCAAATGGCCTATTCGCAGAAAAAAAATAGTAAAATAAAATAAAATAGAAAATAAAGAAATTAAAATGAATAAACAAAAATTATATGTATAAAGTTAAAAAAAATTGAAAATATGTACATCATAAACAAAATTAAATAGATTGGTAGATAGAATAATAATAGAATAATTAAAGAGTCAAAATAAGGAGAATTTAAGTTAAGTAATAATAAAATATGTCAACTTACACCCTTCACTCCTATATACAATATTTAGATTCTGCCCTAGGGTATTCCGAACCAAGTATTACCCTCCACATGCGGAGGTGGGGAGGGGGGGGGGGTGCAAAAAAGGAGTCAAGGAGATCCCAGCGCTTCTCTCCAGTCGCGGCACTGGTATCGAAACCAGTGGAGACTGAGTGAAGGTACAGGAGCGACAGACGCTCAGGACTTGAGTGGAGAAGCTGGCCATTACCCCTACCTCCAATAACATATTTACAAAAGGTCTCGGGACCACTACCGCTTCAACCTTTGAGGAGGGTTATAGGGATGGCTAGAGGTAGATAAGGATTGTGTTCAAGGATAAGGGTGGTGAGTGAAGTCCTTGTGAAATTTGGAGCATTTGTATGAAATTAGGTCAAGGACGTATGGGATATTGAGGTCCTGATGTAAGATCTTGTTTGAAACACAATATGGAGCATTGAATATAGCTCGGAGAACTTTAGACTGAAAGTCTAAATTTGAGGTTGCGATTTCAGGGTCTGAATTTGATGATAGGATAGCGGTATCATCAGCAAATGTTGCCTGGAATGTATTGGGATTTGTAGGATTGTCAGTGGTGAATAAAATGTAGAGGGCAGAACCTAAGACGCTGCCTTGTGAAATACCGGCATCGAAGGGTAACTATTGGAAAATTCGGATTCCTTATTTATTTATTAGTTTATTATGTATTTATGTTTTTATTATGTAATAAGACAGTTAGTTCGTTAATGCGTTTTCGAACACCATTCGCATTCAAAAGAAGAATAGAAGGTTTTTGATTGAGGACATTTATGGGTTAGTGTGGTAAGTGAGATGATAAGGGATATGAAATGGGAAAGGAAGGATTTCAGAAGGCGTGTGAGGTCAGTGGAATTGGTGAGAAGAGGAACGTAGGGAATTTGGTGATGGCTGGGCTTTTATGTATGAGACCTAGGTTGAGTGTTAAAAGGATGTGATTGTTGGGTTTGGAAATTATGAGTTGGAGGTTGTGCTTGCAGCTGGGTATGAGATTCAGTAATCTGTTCTGTGTAAGTCTGTTCATTTGAGCAAAGCAAAAATTCATAAACGTTACGAAAAGTGTTTTTTCGCGTTTAAGAAGTGATTTTTTTTTAATTTATTTAAAATATAAAATAATACGTAATAGCATTAAAGAAATACAAAAAAATGAATTTTTAACAATTGATGTTTGTCACCAACTTTTCGGAAAAGAAATTAAAAGCTTCGAAATATACCAATTTTTGGGCATTTTATTACAGAGTTTGTAACCGTTGAAGGAACTTGTTTTGGGGCGTAAGTTGTGGCTTTTATTAGGGCCTATCTATATTAAAAATTGTATGTAAAAAAATAATAACTTTTTCCGAAAATGGAAAAAATATAAAAAACAGGTTTTTTCGAAAAAATATTTGAACAAGAGTCAAAATGGTTCTAAAGCGATTTTTCAAAGCACGGTTTATTCCCGAGGAGTTTTTCTACTATTTTTCTTCTAATTATCACGTTGAGAAAGTCCATTGGAAAATTATTTCAAAAATAAATTATTGGGCCTGGACTTAATGGAGAAATACCCCGAAACGATGGAACTGGAATGTTGTAGAGGAATGTTAAATGCATTGTAATGAAAGAAGCCTAAAGCAAATGATTAACAATTTTTAATAATCGTTAATAAAGCTTATAATATGCTGAGTTTGCGAGCATTTAATAACAAATGCGTAGATGTTATAAAACAAATTTGACCTCAGTTATAATGGATATGGTGTATATGAAAAATATTGGATTGATTAAAAAAATTGACCGATTCATGGGTTAAAATGAAGTTTATTTTTTTCTTACATCTCTGTTAATTCTAATGTTGTTGTTATTGGTATCATTCTAATCCTAACACTACACTGAATTATTTAGTTTTAAATATAATGTCTTTCTGTGAGGCCCAATACTTGTTGGCATTCTTTCAATCAAGTGACATTAAGGTACGAAATTCAAGTAATACTGCTATATTACTGGAAAAGGAAATTTTCATCCGCCGAAACTACGCGTTTGATACGGAAGGTTGAAGAGGAACCTAACCTCGATGAGCGGACTGTGAGGAGGTGGTTCACCAAATTTGAAAGTGGCGATACAAGTTTGGAAAGGCAGTCGGACTCAGGGCGACAATCTGTTGTGGACAGCGGAGCTCTACGACACGCTATTGAAGATGATCCCACAAAAAATGCTCAGCAACTATCCGCCGAAATTTGTCACAGTCAAGTTTGAATCGTCACTTACACCAATTAGGTGAAGAGAAGAGGGCATGTAGAGAAGTTCCACACGAGCTCACCTTGCAGCAAGCCGAACTGGAAATATGCCGCCAAGAACTGGAACTGAAATGGATGCCATCGAACTTCTACCGCACCCACCCTATTGCCCTGATCTTGCGTCTTCGGACTTTTATCTTTTCCGAATAATGGCTCACTTTCTTAAGGGGAAAACATTTCAAACACTGGAGGAGATAAAAATTGGAATAGAAGACTTTTTCCAGCCGAAATTCAAACAGTGGTACCGGCAGAGAATCGAACAGCTGACTTCTAGATGGCAACTAACCATGAAAAAAATAAACTTCATTTTAACTTTTGAAATGGTCATTTTTTTTACTCACCTTAATAAATTATTTTTATTCTAAATTGTAATTCTAAATTATTATAACTTAACTTTTTACTTCCTTGTACGAAGTAAAGGAAATATTGTAATCGCGAAAATTTTCGGTTTTTAGATTTTAACCGAAATGTCCATTTTGACCATCCCTGAATCCATTTTGACTAGTTTCGTCGTGGCGTCTGTACGTACGTACGTTCGTATTTCGCATAACTCAAAAACGGTAAGCCGTAGAAAGTTGAAAATTTGTATTTAGGATTGTTGTAAAATCTAGTTGTGAACCTCTCTTTTTGGTCACTGCTTGATTACCGGAAGTGGTACTTTACTTGAAGGTCATAATTGATTTTTATCAAAAATTATATTAAAATACTATGCAAAACTTCTCAAATTTAGTATGTATAACTTATATATTGATTTAAATAACATACTAGATTTTGGTCTAAATTGGAAAACCGGAAGTGGTACTTTACTTGAAGGTTATATTAGACTTTCGTCAAAAAATATATTAAAATATAATGTAAAACATCTCAAATTTGGTAAATAGGACTTTTATATCGATATATATATATATTTACTAGATTTTGGTTAAGATTCGTGAGCGGAAAAGGGTACATTACTTGAAGGTCATAATAAGCTTACATCAAAAATTATAGTTAAATTAAATGAGAAATCATATGTTTCGGTAATAAAGGTTACAAACGCTGTATTATTAATTTTTACATTAATGGTTTCCAATCCAATTTAACATTTTTATTACTTGTTTTAAGTGTTAAAATTGAGTCTAAAATACTAGTTTTCCTCCCCATTTGTGAGATCAACAAGTCTTCATCATGAGAATAAGATATTAGTTAAGTGGATTTTTCCGCTTAAAATGTTGAAACTGTTCATTTCTAATGCTTTATCCAGTGATATTGACAGTTTTATTGTTGTCATGGAACATGAAGAAATATCTTGGAAACTAGTTACCTACTTAAGGAAAACGACATATAATAACGGAATGAGACCTCCAGTGACAAGAGTGTGTGTGTGTGTCAATAGATGGATGACGGGACGCCGAGTGTCGTTTTTACTGCAATCTTCGGAAACTAGTAACCAAATTCAGTATCACTTTTTGAGCCACGGATTTATAATTTAAAAGGCGTACAAGGAAGTCATGTGTTGTCCACATGAGATATTTTTATTTCATGGATAACAGTTTATAGATATTATCAGGATGATGCCTACATTTGTTTTTAAATAATATAGAAAACATTGTTATTATCATCAGGTACTGGATAATAAGAATATGTGCATTCAAACTTGAAAAATTGAAAAATGTTAAAAGAATATCCAGATGAAATATTTTTCTTATTGTTTGAAAACTCATTGGCTACATTGAAGGACGAATCTTCGTAATGATTGGTAAAAGGGTCGGCGATACTAAGGTACAAGATGAGAAATAAATGGGATCCCATTGAAGTTTGACAACATATTTTTCGCACGGTACTCATATCATTAGGAAGTGTATCATACTAGGACGAAAATATAAATGGTGGATTCTCCATCACGCCAAGCTTTAAATTTAAATGATGGCTTTATTATTAAGTACAATTTTTATAATATATTATTCATATGTGCTATTCACAAGGTAATGCCATATAAAATAAGTCTTAATTTAATTATAAATAATCAAATGCACAACAGAAATATTGGACTTATGTAAATCTTAAATTAACTTCAGCAATTTAGCAACATTAGTTCTGGTGAAATTTAGATTGAAAGTATAATATTATTTATAATATCGTCATTAATAATTGCGAAAACAGGTAGCAGTCTAGAACCTTTACTAGAATCAGTTAAATCAAATATTTCAATGTCTGTTATTAATTAATGAAAAGAGAAATCAATTTTAAGAGAAAAACACTATATTACAAAATAGGTGTTACCAAACTCTATTGGGTTGCTGAACACACAGCATACTACTTTATATCTAAATAGAAATTTTTTAGAATTTATAATAATTATATAGTATAATATATAACAGCTATATATTTAATTGTTTTTTCATTTAATTTCTTTTTAACGGTTTTCATTTAGTTTTATACATTTTTCTTACTAGGTACCTATTTAATTTTTACATTAAGATATCTTGTATTAATAAATATAAATTGAATCATGTCAAATTATTAAAATTAAAGCTAAAATACTAATAAATAAATAAAAATCTGGAATAGTATCTATGATATAAAAATATACAAGTATATAAAATTATATTAAACATTAAGAAAAATATGTATCTGAAATATAAAATAAAATATAATATATATATATTGTATAAATATATTATATATATAAATAATTATATATATAAATATATATTATATTTTATTTTATATTTCCGATACATATTTTTCTTAATGTTTAATATAATTTTATATACTTGTATATTTTTATATCATAGATACTACTCCAGATTTTTAGTTATTTATTAGTATTTTAGCTTATATATATATTTTAGTATATATATATATATATATATATATATATATATATATATATATATATATATATATATATATATATATATATATATATAAATACACATATATAAATGGTGCTATACGTACATACCCTCCCATTTGACCACTCAACCACTTCATTGGATACCGTGCATGTGGTTTTGGACGATTCCCAGGGAGACAAGAACTATATTTTCGGCCAGTTCCGTGAGCTGAAAAACAGAGGCTTCTCACGTTGGTCTCTTTTCCCGAAACTCTCGCGGAACTTTTCCTTAAGAAAAGGGATGCTCTTGTCATAAATTTCCTCCTTCTTCCTTTCCACCTCACCCACCTGATCGAGATCATTAGTCTCCTATTTTACGGTAGGGTCCAAAATGATTCCTGACTTGCCACGATGCCAGCTTATGGCGTAGATCCATCCGAATATGTGCAGTAGATTTCGTCGAAACAGGCAAAGTCTCTCTCTCTTTCTCTCTCTCTCTCTCTCTCTCTCTCTCTCTCTCTCTCTCTCTCTCTCTCTCTCTCTCTCTCTCTCTAAAAAGCTTCATGAATTCGTACTTCACTATGTGGTGGCGGCGTGTTATGAGGAAGGAATCGTTGGGAAATTTCTTCAGCACGTGTGCTGGTGTTGCATTTGTGACAGAGGGATCCAATTTCTCTAACCTGTCCATTGACACCTGGGTCTCTATGTAGGAGTGCATGACATTAAGTTTTAGAGCATTGGACCTTTCAGAACCCGGAAGAATTTGCTTCTCATATATTCACTTTTAGGGTCTTTTTAAAATGGTGAATATCATTGTCCTGTTACCTTCAATCGGCCCATTATTCAAACGAATTTTTTCGCAATGACTGTCGAAGACCTCTCATATTCCGAAGTCCCTGATCAACTCCCAATCTCCCGGCACATTCGGTAATCTCAGCCGAGTAATCGAACCTAGATTGGAACATTTGTCAGTTGCTGGACATAGGACTAATGTTGTAGAGGAGCCTCTCATTGGCAGCGGATCAATACTAATTCTCGATTCCTCCTTAGAACGTACAAAATCGCTGTGGAGGTGTTTATGGGAGCCCAAAAATGGTCTTTCCAATCCTGCAAATGATGGTGTCGATTCCTAATACGTTTGGATGCAGCTTTGTGAAGGGTGCTGTTTGGAGAGGGTAGGTAAGACCCGGAAACAAATATTGATTGACTTTCTGGATGCTGTCAGTCACTATTATTCTAGTACTATTATCCTTGTCACTCTCCGAAACAGCCTGTCCATTCGCGAACCCTGTGAGGACCACACATTCTTGGTCACTTTTTAGCTTAAATCTAAATTTGCTTGAAAAGTCTTCATCACACAGGTCAATGGTATGCAGATGATCAATGGCCAGGTTGAACAGCGAAGGCGACAAGGGGCCGCCTTGGGGCACTCCACGCAGCACTTTAATTTGGCTAGTGGGTGGGCACTGATATTAATTTTGATTTTGTTTGAACATAGTAGAGCGGATATTACGTTTTTAAGATCCGGTGACACACCTCTCGCTTCAATTGAACTCACAATATAATTATGACCTACATTGTCTAAATCATCGTCAAGAAAAACCATCGCGCAATCACTTTTCTTCTTTTTTTATATCTTTTAATATAGCGTCAATGATTCTTGCGTTGACGTGCTTTTCCGGAAGACCTTTTATAAAAACCCTTTGATTCTTGTGGAAGGTGACCTGTTTTCTTAGTTCGTGGTCCAGAGCCTACTTTATAATTTAGTGCACAATGGAATAAATCGCTGTAGGCCACCAGGGAAATATATTATTAATATCCCCTTTGCCTATTTATATTAAAATTGTGCACTCCTGTCGAAGTGGTTCTGGTACATAGACTTGAAGAAAAAAACGTCTGCCGAGTAGGTCAGTGTACCTTCCTCACTGTTTCTGTAGGCTACATTAGTAAAAACAAATATGCAAAGAAAAACTAATTTAATGTTTTAATTATTTGGCTTGATATATTTCGGAAAATTACACACGAAAAAATTATAGTTCAAAATGTACATGGGCGATCAAACATCCGATTCAAAAAGCGGATACGAAACCCTCAATCACCTAATATACGATCCCTATATCGAAGAAAACTTTAACAATTAGAGTAAATCAAAAGACGCAAACCCGATCAATAATCCGATTTAAAAACGGAACCAGAACCCTCAATCACCTAATAAACGATCCCAATAAGGAAGAAAACTTAAAAATTAACAGAAAATCGAATTGCGTCTGAGACATCGAAACACCGATTTAAAATATCTAGTGTGTCCACTTAAATCGCATTCCTTACCGCTTTAAATAAAAGTAAAAAAAAAAAAGTTCAATATATCTTGGCTAATGTTAGTCCGATAAAGATAATTTTTTTTTGTTTTATATATATTTAACATTGTAGAATTAACTTTTTAAATAAGTATATGGAAAGTCCAGGAGATATATCGTTTTCGAATTATCAAAAAACGAAAACACGGTGAACCGGTTTCCATAGGAACTTGAGCACAATTCTTTATAACATGTGAACAAAGTTCAAAACGCTATATCTCTGCTAATACTGGTTTGATCTGGTTTTGTAGGAAATTCAATCAACTTTCAATAGAGCTGGTTACAGTGAATAGTGTCTCGATTCCTATACCAAATTACAGTAAATCGAAATGCGCATGTTTTCGAAATATAGATGTGTCAAGGAAAACACATTTTCGCATGCGTAATCGAAAGTAGTGGATGGAATTTGATAAAACTGACATGGGACGATCTAGATACCAACCCGCACAATCTCTGAACATTTCATCAAAATTGGATTAACGGTCATAGGTGTTATGACCGTCACGTGGATTTGACTACAGACATACACGAGACCAAATTCCTCGGTGTATAAAACGTTAAACGCGCATGGAAATTTTTTATTATAAGGACATTATTTTTTTTTTCAATTCCTGCATGAACACAAGGCTTCACTACCTTCGGCAAGAATAATAGTTAATATTAATATAAATGTGGCGGTGAATTGTGGAGCAAAACAAAGAATGTGAACTCTGAAGATAGGATTGGTGAACATGGCGGTTCTGAAATGTGATAGAATAGCAAAAAGTAAATAAATGATTTGACAAAATGAATCTGAATTGCTTTAATACCTGTTGAATAGATATAAATAAAATCGCACAAAGTAAAATCTTATCGTGGGAAGAAAACCCTCAAGATTATATTAAAAATACAGTGAAGCCAATGTCTACATCCTACCGCAGCAGCCTCAGGGAAGAATTCGCTCGAGGTGCTTGAAAATGGGCAACCACCACAATCATACCAGTATTATCTCACCATTTTTTCGGTTAGAAAATGTTAATATATATGTATATATGAACATTTTCTCCGAAGTATTTCCATAGTCTAAAGAATTATTATTTATACATTTAATGAATCCATAAACTTCGCCACCATATACATATACAATACCTGGAACAGATCCTTCTACGCCAAAATAAGACACAGATCCTCCTACGCCAAAATAAGACACAGCAACGCTGTGGTAAAACTATTGATCCTATATCGTGTAGAAACGGCCCAAAAGTGACGCAAGGATACTAAATACTAAGTTCAAGCAAGGAGATATACTGGATATAGCATGGAAGGCCTGGAAACTTATCAGTCAAAGTGGTTTTAAAAAAATAATAGTACAATTCAATTTTTATTAGAAGATTATGTTTCGGCCCAGAAATGTGGGACATCATCAGCACTAAAATAGGTCAGAGATAAATAGAAAGATGAATAAAAAATTAAAGAAACAGAGAAAAGTTGATGGATGATGAAGTAAGAAATAAGAATATAAAAACCAAGAACAGGAAATACAAGAATAATAATGAAAATAAGTGATTGGAAGACTAGTATAATGAGATAATGTAAATATTTATATAAAGAGAGAAGACTAAGAAAACTATATAAACCAAAATGAGGAAGCTGTATAAATATATCAATAGTATATATATAAGAATAAATAAAGGGAAATAGGCAAATTAATAAATAAAGATAAAAATTACTAACATGAGTATATTTGGTGACTAAATAATAAGTTTTATAAATAATAATCAAACTGTAAATATATAATTGGGAAAACAATAGATACATATACAGGAAAAGATAGTATAATAAGAAAATAATTAATATAAAAGTTATTGAAATAATACCGTAAAGTTGCGATGTCACACAAATCTTTACTAGAACACATATTTTTAATTTTTATCTTGTGTTCTGTCAGCTTTTCAACTTTGTTTCTTTCTGATATATGTATCTCTGATCTATTTTAGCCCTGATGCTAGAATCGACATGTTTGGGCCGAAACATCGGATTGTAATAAAAATATATTGCAACACATTGTTTTGTTTTTAATTTACCTTTGACTGATTACCAGAAAATCTAAAATCCTAATAAAATAGACACAATCAAACAATCATCCATCATCTATAAGATGCAACGAAACAGAAATGCATTATAACAAATATTTCTCTGGCGGTCAGTTAATGACCAACTGGAAAAAACCCATGACATGCGATTGATTATGACATGTGACGTAATTGCTTAGTAAAAAAAGAAATTTAAAAAAATGATATAGAAAGTCCAAATACTTTGCAAGAACTGGAGAAATAAAAAAAAAAGGATTTTCGGAATTGGAATCATATTAACGAAGACTGATCAGTTTCATCTCAATTCAGCTATGCAGGGCTATGACGAAGAAGATAATAGCATGGCTGTATATGGTTAGCTAACTGAGCAGTTTACCCTCAAATCGCTCACCGGATTTCGAAACTGACAGGCTTGATGGATGTTGTGGACTAACAATGAACGAACGGGTGCCAATCGTACCGGATTCGACACAGAACACTCCCGATCAAATCAATATTAAACTCAAATATACTAGTGACAGTGTAGAATTCGAAATCGATTGAATCTTTTTTTACTAATCCTGTTTTTTCGAAAATTCAGTATCGTTGAAACTGGATATTTACGGTTGTTTTATTTTTCAAACGAAATAACTAAAAGGGTCTCGTTTTGCGGAATGATTACTCAATAAAGTTGTTTTGTTTTTTCGTGTCGGGCGAAGATAAAGAGGGAATATGTCAGTTGTGGCAGACGCTCTTGCTATTTTTCGATGCAAATGAGCAGCTGTAGGCGGGCAGCCGTCTTACCAGAGCGGCCTTCCTATGATATATTCTGACAAGCCTAGCTCCAGTGCCCAAAAAAAAACAAAAAAAAAAAAAACCTGATTGTGAATTTATTGAATAATTTCTGTGCAAAAGAAAAATAGAATGGCCATCTGGATCATTTACCCGCTGATTTCATATTTTAAATTAATAAAATATTGTTAAAAAAACAAAGCTGTTCTTTAATTCATACCGTATTTGTTTCTGCATAAATTAAAACCGCGATTATTCCGCTCCGACACGTCCGAATCCAGATTCCTCCGGAGCGTACTGATAAGATATTACACAGGGTGCTCATTTTAAGACAGCTCAAAAGAATTTAAAGGAAAAACGGTTCGTCTGAGAGAAAAATGCAAGAGGTAAAAATTGTAGACCGTGACGCTATTATCCCAGAACATGCACATTATTTGATATTTGACACCACGTATGCTTCTGACGCGCGTCCAAACTGAGGTTCGCAAATGAACCCAGTGCGTAAGCACATCGTTTTTTAAAGGCTTATAAAAGTTGAAACGAATGATGCAAACCGCATTTTGATATCTTTAATAATTAATTTGCATTTATTAGGAAAAATAATTTTCCTACCGGCTGATCGTATTTTAATTTTAAAGGGGGTACGGGATACGCGTCAGGCACGTGGATTCATAGTGCTATAGAAAAAATAAGAGGCGTCAAAGAATAATGGACATGTTCTGGAGGAAAAGGTTTTTCTCTAGCATTTGTTTTTCTAACCAACCGTTTGTCTGTAAAATGCTTTCGAGCCGTCTTAAAATGAACCCTCTGAGTAACTTTAACATAAATTATTAAATTTAATTACGTTATTTTAGATGAAATTATAAAAAAAAAAGTAATATGTAATGTTATTTTTTAATTTTAAAAGTGTAGGCATGTAAATTGGATTGCACTTTTAAAAACATGTACATAATTCGTATTTAATAAAAATTATGTTGCAAATAATGAAAATAAAAATGTTGGTAATAAAAATAATGAAAATGAAAATTTAGGAAATAAAAATGATAAGAAAAATGGAATACCGCCAAACATTTCAATAGCTTTAGGAAACAATAGTAGTAGAGCTGACAGAGTAATATCTTTTCTCGTCAAAGTAAATTTATTGAAGCAGATATAACTAAATAATAAATAAATACGAGTTAATTAATTAATTAGTAATTGATTTATTTAATCTCTCTCTCTCTCTCTCTCTCTCTCTCTCTCTCTCTCTCTCTCTCTCTCTCTCTCTCTCTCTCTCTCTCTCTCTCTCTCTCTCACTCTCTCTCTCTCTCTCTCTCTCTCTCTCTCTATATATATATATATATATATATATATATATATATATATATATATTTTTTTTTTTTTTTTTAATTATTATTTTTTATTTATTAATTTTTTTTCCTTATTCCCTGTAGCACTATTATTATATGAATCGGGCGCTCTTGCCTAAAAAACATCAAACCAAAAAAACAAAAATGATGTGAAATTCTTTAAAGGGATACGCACTTGTAGGAAAAACGATAACCTAGAAGGCTAATTACAGTTCCTCTGAAAATAGTGATTACAATTTTTCGTACTTCTCATACGTGTTAAACTATGAATTCGATTATTCATTACTGTCTCTTATGTTTACTCCTAAGTTTTTTCTCGCTTTTTAAATTTTATTGTGGATCAAGTTCTTTGGTAGTTTTGACTGATCCATTAAGTGAAAAGTGACGATATATCTGTTTTGAGGAAGCGAGTAGTAATCTATATCGAACAAACAACTGTTTTCCATATTACTTTAATAAATTTAATTAATATAAACAATTTTTTATTTGATGATCATATCATATCTCATCTGGAAAAGTCCTGATCACATTATTCCGGATAAACAGGGATCTACAGTACTTTTTGGTTTCATAATTTTTCAATAAATAAAATTAAATAAACCTGCAGCATTACGATGAAGAGGGTATTGCAAAATTGAATTTAACTTATAAACGTAAATTGACAAGTATTGAACAATATGATGACGAATTTGAAATTCGATTCTTCAGCCGCTAACGGTGAGAAATTTAAGATTCGAAAAAAAAAAGGGACGAGAATTTTGGTTTATTTTATTAAAAATATAATTAAACAGAAAACAAAACATAATCATTTGAAACTTAGGAGCGCTTAAAAATAAACCTTTCGAGAAATTGGAGACGGTCTTATTACGGGACAGGACAGAGGGGAACCTTTACTGGACCTTTAGAATTAGACTTGTGGTTAGGCAGTTGTGTTCCACATAAGGTGGGCTCAAATCTTACCCTAACTCATGGTCTCCAAAGTTTCAAATTTGTGATTTAATATTTTCGTTCATCTTTTGTTGGTACAATGAAATGAGCAGCGTTATTTTATCGATTTCTTATTTTTGAAAATAGCTTTAAAGAGCTGTTGATTCGTCGAACTTTTCGATCAAATGTTATTTACACAGGACTAAAAATTCTAATTAAGCTGGATGGTGAATTATAAATTGTTTTGTATTAATTTGTTAAAATAAAAAAATAATATAATTGAGAATAATATTTGAGAATTGAGAATAACATAGCATTTAAAAAAAAAAAAAAAATTGGTTTAAAATGTTTGTTTTATTCCCGCTATTCCTCCATGGAACATTAGGCCTTGATGATGACATATATGCCACATGTGTCTGTCTGGAGCCATCTCCTTGAGGGTGGCTCAAGTGTAATTTTACCTCCTAGCCTCTTCCTGCACAGAACTCCTCCACGTCTTCCTTGGCCTGCCAACTCGGCGGTGTCCCTGAGGATTCCACTCAAGAGCTTCCCGGGTGATGCTTTCCTTCCTCCTTAAGGTGTATCCGATCTATCTGCATTTCCTTAGCATAATTTTATCTTCTATTTTTCTCTTCTTGGTCTTTCTCAGTAGCTGAAGCGCACTTAGCCTTTCTGATCCGGCTTTCTACACGTCGTCAGCTCCTTCATCTGTTGCCACCACACTTCCATGGTATGGGAAAGCCTCCACTTCTTCTAGTATTTGGCCTTGGATTGTGATCTGCTCCTCATTTCTGGTATATACCCTCATGGTCGTTGTTTTGGAAACATTAATTTTCAGTTCGCATCCTTGAGCCGTCCGTTCCAGGTCTTGCATCCTTTCCTGGATGTCCGAGAATCTATGGGCCATTTCGCATGTGTTGTCTGCATACTCAACCTCCTCCAGCCTTTTTTGGTGACCCCACTATCTTAATCCATTTTTTTTAATTATTACTAACAATGAGAGACGGTTAATTATTTCAAATAAACAAAATTAATGGTACTTTAGAGGAAGCCATTTTAAAATTCAAAATTTGAACCTTATCAGGCTATTTCAATGAGAATAAGACCTAGCTGACATTAAAAACATTTAATTGTACATTGATATAACACATTCAATCATAATCGTTAAATTCGTATTCCAGCCAATCGATTTTATAAATTCGGTTTTAGAGAAAAATATGCTGTAACATCCGAGTTATGCAACTACCTTACTTTTCGTTTTTCGGCTGGGCTATTCATATACTTATAGACACAGACCATTTTGAGACGCTTGGTTAATTGGACTCATGGGATCTTAAAAAAAGTATTTCCGTTAATAACTCGGGTTCGAAATATTTCACGAATTGGTTAAAAGTTAAAAGAAAGTTAAAAGTTAAAAACCGAAAGTTAAAAATAATAAAAAACTCGCCTATGTTACGTTGAGTTTATTTCTCAACTACCTACCTAGAAATATCAATTTTTATTTGCTTTCAGTAATACACCTATTATGACAATATTAATATGTAGTATCATCATAATTGACAATTATTTATTGATCTATTTGCTTGTATATTATAGTTGAATCTTATATTATGATCTATTATATTATTTTTATTGTTTGTAATAAAGGTGATGTATTTTTTAATTCTAAAGTGTAAAAAAGAAAAGGATGAACTTATAGGAATTATTTATTGTTAAAATTGATAATCGTTGCACTTGTTTCTTCATTTTATTCGTTTCCTATATTAATTCTTATATTTATGCTCTTGTCGTAACATTCTCATTTTTTTTTTTTGTGAAATTCTTCACTTTTGTCCTTACATACATCATTTTGTATCTACTTTCTCACATCGTACTATTCTTGCTATTACTTTATTTTATCATATTTCTTGTTATTTTTAATTATTACTTCTTATATTATTATCTTTTACATTTGTTTTGTCAATTTTTTATACCATTTTGGAAATATCTCACTGATGTATGTATCTGTGACATATTTTAGCATTTAGGATGACACACATGATGGCCCGAAACGTCGGCTTGCAATAAAAACTTAACCAAATGGTTTCACTTTCAAAGTCAATTTTAACTGATTATCTGACAATTTATAATCATATTTCAAAATTATTTATAAGTTTAAATGAGTGAGTGTACTTGATATTAGTTTTCAAATCTAAAATTTATTTTCTAATATTATCCAATATATTTCTTGCCATTATCATCTGAAATGTTTACTTTACTTGTATCCGAATTTTTCGATTAAAAAAATCTGCCATTTTTTCATTTGGTGGATTTATAATTAATTGTTATAAAGGAAACGGTTTCCCTAGGAACAAATTTATTTTCATTAAAAAAAAAAAAAAGAGATATTTTTAAAGAAATTTTGAATTTGAAAATTAAATTAAAAGTTGGCAAATATATAATTTATTTTCTACTTTTCACCAATATGTTTTATTTTATTATTATACGAACATGTAAAGTATTCTAGAGGAATCGGTGTATATTTATAAAACGATTTTTTTTTTTCTTAAATATTTTCTTTAAAAAAAATTGAATTCGAAAATAGAATTGAAAGTTCAATGATACCTATTCACCCAATTTAGTGCTCAACAGTAATTCGCATATGAATTCATTACGTGAAATTTCAAATTTATCCACGTTTTTAAAAATCTTGGGTTTTTGAAATGTAGTGGAGTGATCCCGAAAGGGATGAGCCGAACTTGGACTGATGCATGAAATATTATATATTTAAACTATAATTATTATTATATTATATCATTTATTATTCATTATATTAAATGAAATATAATATATTAGGACAAAATTGTTGTAGATTTCTTTAATATAAAGCCGTCCATGAATAATGCAGACGGTCCCCACGGTTATGGAGCATTCCTCATTGTTGGGTGGCAAGATTGCGTCAGCCACTGTTGTCGACAAAAGAATACAAATATCAAATGTTTTTCTTTCTCCCCTACTCCATATCACTGCTCCTCTTTTACCGCCACCCTTTTGTATAATATATTTATAAAAATATTTTCTGTTTCTGTTTTACACACCCGTGGGCAATAATCAGAAATGGCTGTGTTTCTAAATGATGGCGAACGTGTGCAACAGGGCCAACGCAGCATTGAAAAGATAACTGAGTAAATTATGCATTATGTAAATTGCATTATGTAGTAGCGTATGGTTCAGATATTTGTTTGCTGGTTCGGAAACTGATTCTTCACTAACTTTTGACAAAAATTACCCCAAAAACATTCTTCCATTTCTACTCCGTTATTGAGTGATTTTAGTCTTGTAATTATTCAATCATAAATATGGATAAATGTCAACGTCGATTAGTGCTTTTAAAATTTAACCTATTAGACGTTCCCATTTAACATTTAAGATTACGTTCCCAAAAAAGACTCAAGAGATAAACAGTTTTTAGTGCCAAATATTGAAATCTACCACCCTTAAGGGCAGTAAATAATTATTACTTACTACTGCTAAAATTAAACAAAATAGAACAAAATTCATTACAAATAATATAAATGTATAAATTAAATAAAATCATAATAATTAAGATAAGAAGAATTAAATTTAAGTAAAATAAAATATATAATATCAGTATATATACCATATAAGTTCTACTTGAAAGACTTCTATGATTTAACTCATGTCAATAATAAAATATTACCCATTATCAAGTACTTCATTTTTGTTGTTTTTATATTATGTTTTTTCATTATAATTTAATTTAAATAATTATTCCAATCGTGCGGATATTAAATTATTTACTATATATTTACTATTATTTACTTAACTATAATTATATTTATATTATAATTATATTTACTATAATTTACTTTAATGATTTACTATTAAATTATTTATTATATATTTACTTGAAAAAAAAGTCAATTATTCTAATGAATTTTTTCATTAGATTAATCTTGGAGGTCTCCAGGCGCTCTCAGGTCTCTGGTTGGTGAGCCTAGCTCAGGTGGCTTTACCCAGTTTTCCGTCGGCTATACTTCCTAAGTGTCTATCTTTTCCGATCCATTAGAACTAAAATGCCTCCGTACATCCTCGATTTGTCCATATCTTGCTCCTTCGTCCTTTCTCCAAATACCAGATCCCAGCTCATAAACCTGTATATCCCTTCTCATAGAACTGCTTCCTTTAAAAATCTTTCATTATTCGTGCCACTTCCTTTTGTAGTAATTCCATACCAATCTCCATTCGTAAAAATTCATCTCTCACTTCATTTAAAAACAATTAATTATTTCTCCACTTCCTTAATCATCAATCTTCCACGAGCATGTAAAAATAATAATAAATGTATGCCTACCAGTGCAAATGTGAATATAACTGTATTTATATATATATATATATATATATATATATATATATATATATATATATATATATATATATATATAATATAATATAAACAATTGCAAATTCCAAAATACCGACAACAAACTAACCAGCCAACGTTTCGCCAATTCAGGCATCATCAGGACATACACCGAAAATCACAACCATGAGGATCAAATACAGCACACCTCACTTCAACGGTCCAGAAAGCCGCATCAAACAGAGACAGCACATCACTCCAAGACATCAAATCACATACTGAAGGCTAAGGGAGAGGTAACATAGCAACAGCTAAGAAGGTTATAGTCAAACAGCTGATCAACAGAAAACAGCAAATACATATAGTAAACTACTAAAAAAGGCCTGAACAAAAAAATATATCATATATATCAAATAAATCATAAAAATTTAAGACAAAGTAAAACTAGAAGAATAAAAAATATTTATACGCATATATAATAGATTAAATTAATAAGTAAAAATATAAATAAAAAAAGTATATAAAATAAATTAAATGCATAGCAAGGAAAGGTTATAATAAAAATTGCTGATCAATAAACAAATAAAACATAAAAGGCAATCTAGTTGGATTTTTCTAAAATGCTTAACGTTTCAGAGTTAGAAATTTTATTTCTGACATAATAAGGAGCATTGAGGATTTTATCCAATAAATCCAACTAGATTTCCTTTTATGTTTTATTTGTTTGTTGATCAGTAGTTTTTTATTATAACTTTTCCTTGCTATGCATTTGATTTATTTTATATATTGTTTTTTATTTATATATTTTATTTATTAATTTAATTTATTATATATAAATATAACTTTTTTTTCCTTTTAGTTTTACTTTGTCTTGAATTTTTATGATTTATTTGTGTATATTCTTTTGTTAATTATATAAATATATACATATATATACATATATATATATATATATATATATATATATATATATATATATATATATATATATAAAATTTGAGCATCTGTAAACTTTTAATTAAAAAAGGTAACCAATGCTAACAAGATTGGAGTTCATAAAAGACCATTTTTGATAAACTTTACTACCTCGTTGCGAAGGTACGTCAAGTGATAGAGTCAATCTTCGTCGTCTTAGGAAAGTTAAGACGTTTTTCTCAATGAAGAGAAAATCTAGCAGTTCCCCATGGAACTTCTAGACACATAAATCACAATCCACCCTTTTCTCTCTTGACTGTTTTTAGTTGTCGAAGAAAAATGTGGTTATGTTATAGTCACTACACAATATATATTTTGCTTAAGTTCTATACAATTTGAATTGACTTTTATACTAATTATTAACCAAACAAAAAATAGCCTTGCTGAATTAGACATAACTACAGAAAACAGTTATGTAGTTATTAGAATATACATAATTATAATAGCAGTAAACAAATAAATGCGAAGTTTATAAATAATGCTTTAATGAATACCAAGAGGGATAACATGTTCAAATTAGAACAAAATTTCCAATGGATGAAGTTTGACACAGATAAAAAAAAAAAAATTGTCATCTTATTAATAATAATGAAATTGATTAATTAAAAAAGGATTTATAAATAAATATGTATGTGAATTCTGTAAAATATAATAAAATTCTCGTGGCTCAAAATTTCAATCATTTGCCACCATGATTGAAGTTGGTGTCTCTAAATATGAACGGTGTTATATAGCGTTGAACTTTTCTGCCATTTGTAATTCCTCACAAATTAAATTTATGTTTGTATGTGTCCTTTTTTTTTTTTTTTTAACAATGTCCCTACGGAAAGACTTTTTATTTATTTCAAAATTTACGTTACATGCAAGGCACAATACTTAGACATATTGATTATTTTATTAAAAGCTACTCAGTAATGATAAGCAGTTTTATAAATTAAATCTAATAAAATTAAAAAAAAAAAACTATTAGAAAGTAAAAACGATAAAAATAAAATAATCAAATATAATGTTTGTATCTCCGTATCTAATCAGCATCGTTAATGAACAAAAATCCAAAATCAAAATATTTTCTTAACTGTCGTCTACTACTGAATATTTTAAAATATTCATTAGACCATTGATTCATACCATTATTACCTTGTTTACATTTGTTTCAGAGTTAATACAAAGGCCAAATTTAAAAAAAATAATTCCTATTGAGGTAATCCCTTCATCAATTACAATTTTTTTTTTCTCGTTTCGAGTGCATCTTTTCTAGGGAAGAAAACATGACCAATCATGACATTTGACGGCCAAGGTATGTACCGTTAAATAGTAGATTTGCATTAGGAAGATTCAATCGTTAGAGAACATTGCACGCCTCTAAAGTGTGATCAATAAAATTTGTTTACAGCTCTTTAACTTTAAATAAAAATCGCCAAATATGGTTTTGTAATTTTTTCATATTCTTGTTGCTTAGTGTATCAACTTAATTTGCATCAAAGTTTGGCTGCGTCAACGTGTGACTTTCATGGTTATATGACTTGCTTCAACGAACGCACAGCTGGCGGAGATATGTTTCCTTCATGAAAAGGACGAACGAATACTTATAATTTTTTATAAACTATTTTCACTGTTGCATGTGGAGAAGCCTAATGAACAATAGCGACGAGAATTAACTAACATTAGTCGGCTATTTTGTCTGGCATTCAATACCTAATTGGATAGTGTCGCTAGGAACCGCCAAAAATTTCCTGAGCGTTGCTCATCTTGGCTTAATCAGAAATTTAAATTGCTTTATTAAATAGATAATCGTTGTAAATAGTTGGATTTGGTTTTATTTTGTGAAAAAAAAAACAACTAAATTTCGTTACACCATTCATATCATTTGTGTTCATAAATTGTTTTAAAAAATTTACTAAAAACTGTATCTAGGGCTTTTGGCTATTATTTATACGTCATGTTGACCCTTGTTATGGGTTGTAATCATAATCAGGATTGCATTTCCTTTAAGAATTTACAATCAATAGATTTTTGTCCAACAAACCTCCTATACTCTATGCTTACTTACAATTAGTCATTCCATTGACGAAATCTGTAAAATGGTGTATTTATTTTTTATGTGGTTAGATTATATTCTGTCACCCTGCTTTTTGTACGGCCCTGTTTATATCCGTATTTGCCAAATTAGAACACTGGTAAATCATATGAGCCAATGTTTCGATCTGTCTCTCTAAAGTTATATTAAGCATTTTATAGTTGGATTTATTAGGTAAAATTATTTCAGCAATGGTGATCAAGCAGAATTTTGGCTAATTTGTTTATACAAACATAATCAAAGTGGTCGCATCATTCAGACTGGAATGGCTTAGCATGCGCAAAATGTTTATAAAATCCTAAACGTCTGTTAAAATTCCTTAACGAACATTGAAATATTTATTTTGAGCCATTAAAGTATTGAAATTCAATTTAAATAAAATAAAATAAACATCTTTAACACAGGTATACTCATGAACAATATTTAAACTCAACCTGGGGAATTCCGAACCAAGTTTGTCCCTCCCACTTATGGAGGGAAAAACAGAACTCTAGAAAATCCCAGCGCTTTTCTCTGAACCTCTTTATTGGTATTAAAAGCCAGTGAAAGCCGAACGAGGGTGCTATAGTCACACATGCTCTGGACTTGAGTGGGAAATATGGCTATTGCCAAAACTCCAGTATAGATATTTACAAAAAGTCTCGAGGCCAGAGCCGTTTCAACTTTTAGATTATAGGGATGAGTGGAGCTTGATAGGAATTTGCTAAAAGATTAGGATGATGAGTAAGGTTTTGATAAATTTTGAAGGATTTAGATGGGATAAAGTTTAAAAAAAATGGGATATTAAGGTCATGTTGTAGGAACAGGCGTGCGCACGAGGAGTACCACAGGTGAACAAGCAACTGCTAATACGTTATATTTAAATAAATAAATGAAAATAAATATTTAGTTTCCTATAAAACAGTGAATAGAAAGTTTAAAGATTCAACTTAAAAAAACATAAAAAACAAACAAAAAAAAAACATGTTGCTTAGAACCATAGTTCAAAAACTTCAACTAAAACTATTTTGTAGCCCAAGAGTGTTAAATTTTTGGTTTAATGTTTATTCCAAAATTATTTAAAATTCGTTTTATACAACTTATTCTTTAAAAAAAAAAGTAAAGAATATTCCTAGAACCCTCGCCCGACTGGAGAGAATAGAAGGACCAAGGTTACTCTTGTTTGCACACCCTCCAATAAAGGATGCTGCACTCGTCTATGGATGTAGGGTATAGTTTGTAACATAGTATAGAAAATGGAGCATTTAGCATTGTTCGAAGGACTGTGGACTGATAGGGTTAGATGCGCTTGATATTCGAAAATGTAGATGCTCTGTACAGTTCAGAACCGCAGGTCCGAACAGGTTTCAGAATGGTCTTGTAAATTAACCCCGAAATATACTAGTCGCATCTCTCAGTTGAAGCCCTACAGATGTAATATTCCAAAATGTTTCCTAAAAATTACTGGGATTTAAATATTAGTCAGAATCGGTCGAATCTTACATTTTATAAAATTATTTATATCAGTGTTGAGTAAGTTGATCATTTCTGAAGGTTATTGTGGAACTAATCAAATCTGTTGGCATTTAGGAACATTCTTTTGTTTAAAAATATACATACATCAATGAAATTATGTAAGCCACAGGTTTTAGGCCTTTCAGGAACAGCCAATTTTAGAATGATAGCACCCTCTTGAATGAAATGTACTTTACGATATAATTAAAAGAACGAAAACTTAAAACAGATAAATACAAAAATATATTGCAGACAAAAGACAGCACATTTTACATCCAGGTCATTAACAAAAATACGCAACCTTGCAGTCCGTAGATTTCACTTTATTTTTAACTTTTTCTACGTCACTTTAAAGATGATTTAAATTCCACAGACAAAGGAAAAATATTCTAACAAATTGGCTCCAGATAAATAAATTCAAAGATTCAAACTAAGCAGTAAAATATTTATAAAACTGTTGCCCTAATAATTTACGTGTAATGCTTAGTACATTCATTCAATTTTTTTTCCTAATACATGGTATTCTTACTTGGATAGCATAATTTCAAAACGCCAAACCACGTTGTTAGCTATTTGTAAAATGTGCAATCGCAATTTGCCAGGAATGTAACTGGTCGTGAGTACTACCTTAAATGAAGAAAATCCCAATGAACCTCTTTACGAAGCTGTAGAGTGTTAAAATTATGATATTTTATTTAAATTTAAATCCGAGATGCGTTGACAAATGCAATTTATATAAATAAAATATTAGAAACAAAATAAATAAGAATTTATTTATTTTTTCTCTGAAAATAAATATCGCTAGCACTATGATCTCAAGCTCGATTTTACTTTATTTTATACATTGTTTTGGACCCTTTCCATGTCCGGAACCCCCATAATATACCTATGTATCAATATATTCATAAAAGGTTCAAGATTTTTTTAAGATAAATTTTATTTTGATTTTTTTGTTTTCATTTTTGAGTCTAGGCGTGAAAAATAACTTTAACCCAGAGAATTCAACTATAATTTAATGATTTCATGCTATCACAATTCGTTCGTAATAATTAAGGGCAAGTTGTAATATTTTTTAAAAATTATTTATTATCTGGATAAAAATAAATTTATTGAAAATGAAGCCAACTCTAAATAAAAAAGAACTGTTTCAGACTGTTGGTGTGAGATGCTATCTTTGGTCTTAATATGATCTTGTGTTTTTCGGTCCTGATAGTTGATGAATTGGCAAAACGTTGACTGATCAGTTATCCTATAGTATTAGAGGACTTAAGGCTTTGTTTTTGGAATTTTCTAATTATACCCAAGCTATGCTGTATCTTTAAAAAAAACAATAATGAATGATGTTATCATAAAGAATGTTAACATTAATTTTTTAATAATTTTTAGATTAAAATACACTCCTTTTGATTGATCTCTTCCAACGCCTGCGATGTGACTTGTGGGAAAACCCGATCATTTATAACTCTCCAATGCCAGTGCCCAATTCGTGTAAATTAGTTCGGAAACTGTCATAGAATTTCCTCAGTTTATCAAGGATATATTACGAATGTACAACATAAGAGAACTGCAACCCGATATTCAGAGGAAGTAGGTAATGGACTAGCCGTCTCATTCTCCAGGTATGAATAGTTAAATAGAGTTCTCCAGAATCCGAGAATCGTGGGCTCTCTAGCCGTTGAGGCAGTATGGAATTATACAAGTGATAGATTAGTAAGGGAAGTACTTGTACAACTTTACGATAGTAAAGTACCTTAAGTTATTATTTATTAATTTTAATTCCTAATGGAAATAAATCAATGCAATCTATGCCTTTTCATCTGTTTAGAATTTAATGATGTAATCTACGTTTAATCAGAAAATAGCTCTTATTTCTATGCTTCCAACTTAAACTCTCAAAAAATGTTGAAAAATTGAAAAATGAAGAAAAAAATCCCCCCTAAAAACAGCAAAAAAACTATTGATAGTCGTTTCCAAAATCATCCGAATCATCTAAAAAATGAGTAGAGGGGAGGGGTACCACACTCTGTTTCTCGAAGGTTCCACTAAAATATCCAAGTAGTCCTTATTATGTTTATATATATATATATATATATTCTCTAGTTAGCTTCGGCGGCTTTATTATTTTAACAATTATTCCCCTATATATTTTTAATTAATTTATTTAAGATTCATCAGCACTGTCAACGTTTCGAGATATATTTCTCATCCCATGCTGTTTTTGTTAGATGCTGTGAAAATAAATATAATTTTTAAATAAACAATAAATTAATTTTATAAATAAAAATGTTAATTTTTCTCAGCAATTCGTAAAAAACATAAAATGAAAATTCACCCAATAATACCAATAAAAATTTTCCCCTATGTGAGGAACTGACAAGAATAGATAATAAATATTATTCATTTATAATATGACTTTGTTATATATTCTAATACAATTGATAAGTGCTATGATGCCCATCTAAAGCTCACAAGCCAATTTGGAAAAAAAGTAATAATAAAATTAATATAGGTACCCAATAAATGTCGTCCCGAAGACCCGAAGATCTTAAATGGGTCGTATGCACAGCTGATTGCTTGCCATTATCATTGTTTGAAGTGACTTGGCATGACTGTCGCAATTACCTAAAGGCAGATTAAGCAGGTATTTCTGTATACGGGGTATATGGGAGATGATTGGGTATATTTATGGTATAATAGCTGGTTCCCGGTATACAATATTGTAATACCTAGAATGAAGGGGGTGTGAGGTATAAAAATAGACCCACCCACTACACAGCCTCCGGGGATGTCTGCCTCAATAACGTTTTTCTGCGAGTTACGTAACTGTAATCGCGTGTCTTTAATCAACATTGCGATATTGAAGCTGATTAGGAGCATGATGGGAATTACAAGCAGAAATAGCGACCACTCAGCCCAAGAATTCTACGTAATGAACAGCATCGTCCTGGTTGATGACCGCGTTCATTGGAAATGTCGATGCTCTCCTCTCTCTGAAATAGGGCCAGGACCTTCCTGTTCATATCGGCTGCTTGGTCACTGGTTTGTGTGAGATCCAGAGTCACCGATTTGCGTGAGATTCAATTCTCATGAAGTTGTTACAAGAATTCCATCAATCCCCCAAGGGAAGAAGAGACCGAGTATTTTGTCCAAGGCTATTCCGACCTCACTTTTCGCCTAGGCTGAACTCAATTTTATAAGAAATGTCTTTTCAGTTTCTTCAGGAGCATTGAGGAAAAAAAAATTGGTTGTGATGAATTGTGATGTCTGGAAAGAAAGGTATCATAAATTTGAACTTGCTCACCCTCCAATCTTGGGTAATTTCGTAAATAACTTACAAGGAGAGTACCAAACTGAGGAATCGCAGATTCCGATCACTTTTATATATTTTATAGGGGAAGGTCCCTTCAATAATTATTTAAAGTGGCAAGACGCAATTCGCTTTCATTTTCGAGAAATATCGATTTGAAATGCTATATAAACATTGAGTAGGAGTGATTGTATCTGCTGTACCATGAGCGGCGTAGCCAAGCGGTAAGGTATTGTTTTCCAAGCAGAAAGTCATGAGTTCAAATCTCAGGTAAAACTTTTTTTTTCAATTTTTTCTTTAATTGTATTTTATGTCTCTGATCTTTATTGATGTTTAAATATTGAATTAATAATTTTTTTGTTTTACTGTAATGTAATATGGATGACAATTTTTCAATTGTACTATTTTCTATGGTAATTATTTATTAAATTGTTTTTTTACATTTATTTTTTTTTTTTTTATGCTTTAATAAAATATTCAAAAGTTTACATTGGCATTGAAATGAAATCAAATAAAATAGTAACAATGATCATAGCAATAGGAGTTGTCTTAGCTACAAAGCGATTAGTATCATGAAATATAATTAATTAATTGAAAATTACAATATTATGCACTTAAAATCGCAATAATTTTTACTCACTCTATCTCCATGACATCATCTGATTCATTCACAATTATGCATTCATTCGGATGATAATCATCATAGAAACATTTGAAACATAAAGTTTTCTCACAAACTTCACATTTTATAAAACTATTATTGTTGTATTTTTTTTTTCAAATCGGTTAATGAGGAACATAGTTCATTTGCATTCATGAATATTTCCCTTCATCAAACAAATTGAAGGGAAACCAAGCATACTAGACCATCACTGTATATTTAGGTGAGATCACTTGATGCCACATAAGCGAATGAATTTTTCTGACGTATTCTCTTAATGTTAATTGTCTGTTTTCTATCAGTAACTGGAACGTTTGGATGTTTTTAATATATATTTTTTTATCGAAAAAAATAAACGTCACTCGATTGGCAAATGGATGTAAATTTTTGTGGAATAATTTTCAGGGTGAAAGTAACTTCACCTTTTTCATTTACAAAATATCATCTTACAATGTCACGTCTGTTTGACAACGTCAAGAATCGCTACTTGAAAGAAACTTATTTTGTTTCACATAAGTTTTAAAATTATAACAACTCCTTTTTTTATGATAAATGTTACAACTATTGTAATAATTATTTTATTTGCTTTCATTTCAATATCAATGTCAACTTTTAAATATTTTATTTATTAAAAACAATTAAATAAGTAATAAATAAAACCCATAGAAAAAAGCTTAATTGAAAAATTTTCATCCATATTAAATTAAATACAAATAAAAACAGATAATTAATCCAATATTTAATCATTTATAAACATCTGAGATATAAAAAAACAATTAAAGAATAAAACAAAAAAATCGTTTCACCTGAGATTAAAAATAAAAAAATTGTTTCACCTGAGATAAAAAAATAAATAAATTGTTTCACCTGAGATTCAAACTCACGACCTTCAGCTTAGAAAGCAATCATTTTACCGCGAGGCTACGCTGCTTGTTATAGAGTGAATACAGTCACTCCTATCTTATTAAGTATTTTCTACTGTATGATTACGTAAGGACAAATAGTGAGTTGCAACAAGCGGATTAAGTCTATGCTCAAGTTGGAATTAGCTATAGTATTCATGTTGCTTTATCTGTAAGTTATGTAGATGGTTTGTAACATTAATAATTAATACTACTAATTACTATTAACATCAATTGGGCCAGACTCTATGGCTACATTGAATATATAAGCCAATAAAAATATCTATTAAAAAAAAAATCATCTCATTAATTTAATAAATCCACCATAATTGATTAACAAACATATCCATTCCATTACTAGCCGAAAAACTTCTAAACATCTAGTTTTTTATTTGCTTTTCATGCAGTTCATGGAGCATTTCAAATCGATTTTTCTTGAAAATGAATGCGAATTGCGTTTTGACACTTTACATAGACATTGATATGGCCCTCCCCTATAACATGTATAAAAGTGATCAGAATCTGTGATTTCCAAGTTTGGCACTCTCCTTGTAAGACTAGAAACTCATGCGTGTTGTGTCGTTGGTAGTCTCTCTGACGTAGGAAAGTGGTAACTATTTAACGACAGATCTGATAACCAATGATCTGATGTTTTGATAAATAATAGCAAATAAAATTTTAGTACGTCCGCCACGTTGCCTTAAGATAGCGGATAACAGTTTAATGTTTCTCAATACTTTTTTATGGATCTAAATAACAAAAATAAAATTTTTGATTTAAATTGATTTCGCTGTTTTTCTTTAAAAAGTGGACAAAATATCGATAGTTCGTTATTTTGTTTAGGATTGCCACTGGCAGGTTGATATTGGTCAAAACCTTTTAACGGCTCTATATAACAATATATAGTTTCTTGGAAATAATTTTAGGCGTTTTATCATGAAACACGTACAAAATCAGGGTAATTAAAATACGAACAAAAACTTATATAATATTAAATCGGTATCGGATTCCCTGACGCACGAAACGTAAAGATCAAGCAATATTCATTGATTACAGGCCATGGACAGACGAATGTATTATTTTGTTTGTAATATTATAATAAGCCTTCTTTTCGATCTATGCCTAATTAAACAAATGATTTCTACTAGTTAAATAGTTTCTACCATCTAAAATAGTTCATGTATATCTTCATTATTCAACCTTACTTCAAATCAATCGTTAAGGAATATGCGGAAAAAGATAAACAAAACAATTAAAAAAGATATCCTTGTATCAACAATGAAATAATTTATATCCGTTTAAAAAAGATAATGTAAGTGTAAGCTCTACCACATGCTTTATTTACAAATTGAGCATTGCCATTCAGAAGGTTTCCTCCGAATTATTGTAGCTATCTGAGGAAGAGAGAGGAGGGGAGGGGGTGAAGGAAGGGAGTTAAAGGGGAGGAGGTGAATTAAGAAGAGGGGGGAACTGATTGGATACGTGCTGCGCCGAACGCCAAGTAATGACCGGTAATCTAGCCACCTTGGCACCAGGGCCAACATCAACCACCTCTTGTCAAACAATCTGATTCTATAACGTTCTCTAGGCCACTTATCTATGGATCCAGCGGTTGATGCCCGGGCTGCCTTCCTCAATATTGAGCACATAGTTAACTCCGAAACAAAAAAGATGAAGGAGCCAAAGATCTATCACAGAACAAGAGGAGTCAAAGGTGTTGTACTCCTAAAAATGGATTTTATAATACAATGTCATAAAATTTTAGACATAGCATAGATAGTATATTATTATATTACAGAAAGTATATATTAATTTACATTTAAAGAAAAAAAAAGAAAATCTGTACCACTACAACCCACGAAGCGTCTTGGGTTCAGTACTTGGTAAGAAAAGACGTACTGCAAACTGTTGTGCAAGGAAGTGATTTGGCCAGTACCACGCTCAACTGCCAGGTTTTTCACCCAAATGAGGGTACCCACTTTTTTGAGGCTGGGTGAGCTCTAGAAGAGTAATGTAACAGAATAAATAATTATCTGCCACAGCCAAATTTATATTATTATATATAAATATGATATAAAGGAGCACGAAACAGTGAAGTCTAAAGATGAGAATTACGGTCCCGAAAAGTCATAGGATGGCAAAGAATAAATAAATTATTTAAAGGAGGAAGCCTAAATTGGTTTTATGCCTATATACATTTCTGGATGGCTTCCGAAAAAATTGAAATACATATATGTATACAATATCTGTATCGGTATTATATCTTTTTTTTTAATTTTTTTATCATAAATCTCATTTTCAATTTGTCCTTTAATTAATCATGCGCTTTAATTACTTTGCTTAAGTCTTTTTTTTTAAATTCGTGTCTTATTTTAAAAAAATATATAATTAGATCTTATACTTAGAAATGAAGAAGCGTATGTTTATTCAATCGAACCGTATAATTTTATTGCAAAGGAATATTTGTCTATTTATATGAAAATTTAAAATAAATCTTATCATTATAATTAGTTCCGAACCTCTGCGGCTTAATGTGAAGCAGTTGAGAGAGAAACGCTGGGATTTCCTGGAGTCCTGTTTTCCCTCCACAATCTTGGTTCGAAGTTCCCCAGACTGAATGCGAATATTGTATATAAGTATGCCAGCGTTTAAGATGTTTATTTATTTTAAATTAAATTTTCTATTATTTATTTATTTTTTTTTACCTATGGTATGAATGAACTCCTTTATCACGATTAATTATTATCATAATTGAGACACATTGTTTGATATTTCAGAATAAAAACAGTTTATCTAACTATATGCTGCCCATTGTGATGTGAAATGTACTTTTTTTTAATCTAACTACTAGCTAAATGAGTTGTTGAGGAGAGTGAGCAAAACAAAATGACAAATGATAAAATACAAATTGAAATCCCAGCTGGTTAAAAATTAGCAGATATGTAATCAGCATATCAGTCAACTAATCTTTAGGCGTCAACTCATAGATACTTAATTAAAATAAAAAGAAGGAACATACTGTATTTTACAACTTACGCAGCATTTAAAACACTGGGAAATAACAAATTACTAATTAGAAACCGTTAAGAAAAAAAAAATCTAAAAACTTATGACAGAAAAAATGCATTAATACCAACAGTGTATTATTTTACTTGACACTTTTTATGAATTATAAACAGTGTGCCGTCGTCAGACATATTCACAATTTAGGTACCGTATTTCACAGAAAAAAAATTAATATTGTATATACTTTCGTATATACATCTGAGGAGTATTCTATCAAAAAACAAAAAACAAATATATATATATATATATATATATATATATATATATATATATATATATATATATATATATCCACTTAGCATAAAAAATTGAGTTTTTGACGGATTATAATTCTTCATTCAAAATAGCGTCTAAAGGTTAATCAGTTTGATTTCTGAACCTAATTTTTTTTTGTCAAATAGGTGCTCAAAATCATCCTTTTCAATCAAAATCGAACATACCCACATGAAATTTGCCCATAGTCATTTTTTCACTTTTTCTTTCAAAATTTTATTTAGCCGTAGCTCTTGGCTGCTTGATATCCTTTTCTTTAAAAAAATCATTTATCCGAAAATAAGTTATTTTGTACATATTTTCCTTAGTAGTTATCTTAAAATCCATAGAGGTAGCGTAATGATTTAGTACGGTTTGATTTTTCATTTTATCTCAAATGGAGAGATGGCACTGTCATTCGTTTGCAGACAACTGCTTTCGTTAGATAAGACGAAACTCGCACTAAAATATACTAAACAATTTTCAGCTGTTGGTTACAGATATCAAATTTGTGTACTTTAATTTAACATCGGAATCTTTTTTAAATAAACTAAAAGTCTAAACCAATTAAAATATAAAATTTATCAGCTATAGCCAAACCTATAAATAGCAGCGTAGAGATGTCTGGATTAGAGGGGAAGACTTTTTTTTGTTGAGATTTTACCATTTACGAACCCAGTACACCAGTTAGTTCAAAAAGAACTAGATTTAGTTCACTGCTGGCAAGTGAGAGGCAAAGTCGTTCTTTTTAAGGAACTTTTCGCATAGCACTTTAATGAACTTTATAGCTCATTTTTAATTATAAGCTTCCAATTAATAAGATCACTTATAAAAATACTTATAAAAATAAGACAAAATTTAATGGTTTACAAAAATTGAAAGGCCTTCGGGAATTAAATCCAGTGTGAGAAATTTTATATTGTGTTTCAATCGTTGTCTAATTTAATTTTTAACTAGCCTACATTAGTAAAAATATATGGGATTATATTTTCAGCTCGAATAATCGAAATATGAAGATAAAAATAAGACTTATCAGAAATTGTTTAATGTTTAAGTTTTTAATGTTTAATAATCGAAATATGCAGATAAAAATAAGATTTATCAGAAATTGTTTAATGTTTAAGTTTTTCCTTTTCTTTCAAAACTCGACTTATCTATTCTTTTTGGTCAAAAGTTCAACATAATTACCTAAATTATTCAAAATATAAAATAATGATAATTTTGGTAATTTTCAGTAACTCGGAGACTAACAATATGCAACAACCACAGTTAAGAAATAATGAGTACAGTTCATACGGAGCGTTTGTTTTCAATTCATGAAAGTTATCGTAAAGTGGATATATTGACTTTTGATAGAGAACTACTCATGTATAAATTATAAATAAATAATACAGAATCAAAGAGGCATAAGAATGAAGCAACCCATCAACGCCTGTGATAGACTTTCACCGAATAAATCCATTAAATAAATAAACGTTTAGAAAATCAAACAAAGTAAAACAACTGGGATTGAAAGGTAAAAGTTCGGTAAAAGAGGCTTAAGTGAATCCACTAGCTGTGGTAGGGTCTCGTGGGAATACAGCGCAGAAAAGCCGCTGGGAGATGGCCACCCATTGCCAAACCTCCTAAGGTTGCAAACCTTCAAATTTTGTTTAATTAATTTTATTCAAGAAATTTATAATATGCTTTATAAATTAATATTACAATTTTCCTAACCAACATTTATTTTCTGTTTTAATTAATAAACAAGATCTAGAACTCAAAAGAGAACTAAAAATGATAGCTAGTATATAATTTGAAAATTCCCCCCAAAAAATCTTAAGCCTCTAAAATACCAGTGAATAATTAACTAGTCACTGTTTCGCCAATTAAGGATTTGCATTTTTTTTTAAATACAGGGTGGGCCAAAAGTCCTTTTCCTATTTAAATCTGTAATGACTTTTTAATGAAGTCATGTAAACTAATTAAATATAGTTCTAATCGGTACTAACATATTTGCCGGTCGACCACGTTAGCCGTTAGCTGTTACCGTCCTTCATAACCTTACACTGATAACACCTTTCTTCTTCTTATTGTTAATGGGGATTTAGTTTACGGCGTTAAAAATTTAATTTCAATTACATTTCGTTACTAACATTCCCTTTACATAAATAAATTTAATAATCCCAAACCTTTGAAGAGTGAAAAACTGAATTTTAATTATATTTCAGGAATAAAATAAAAAAAAATAAACAAAACCAAATATGTAAGAACAATTAACATTATTTAGCGATGAAAATTTCCCTAAAGCTAACAACACTTATTGTCAAAAAACTAATTAATTCTTCACAAATAATGTTAATAAACAAAACTAAACGGTTAAAAATAAAATTCTCAAAATAAACCACACTTATTTAAAACAAAGTATTTATTACAAAACAAGTCAATAGTATTTTACAAATAATGTTCAGAACCAAAGCAGAAGTGATAACAAAGTAACAGGGTAGGTTATACAACAACGTCGGTCGACCGCGATATACGTAAGTACCGTGCTAATCAAAGTATATTTCATGGAATTTTTTCACATTGTGTCGCAAATGATATCGATTAAATGCCCACCATTAGAATTCATGCACGCATCCCAGTACTCCAAATGTATTAACCAGAATTGAGCTGATAGACCAATTGAACTGGATTTAGTAGGGGTATCAACTGTGTTGAACGTGTCAATATTTCAGAACTTGAACACTTTAAATATATATATTAAATAAATGTGAGGTTTGATTAAATACCTAAAAAACGCGTTTGAGCATAGGGCTGTTTCTCGAAACTGGCACTAAAGGTGAAGCAGCGGAGGGGAAGTGGCGAAGAGCTCTCTCTCGGTGCCCAGCCGTCATGTTTAAACGCATTTTTTAGGTATTTAATCGAACCTCGTATATACTTCATGAAAATAGGGTTGTTGAGAAATTCCTTGGGAACAAATAAAAAGCTTTGAAAATGGCTCTAGATCCATTTTTGCCATTGTTCAAACCTATTTCGAGATCACCTGTTTTTACATTTTCTCGATTTACGGGACAAGTTATAATTATTTTTGCATACATATGTTATTATATATAGACACTAACAAACTGTGCCAGAGTAGTTAGCTAGATAGACTGCACTGCCGGTCCCAAGTCCGGATAAAACAGGAGGGTTAGAAGTAGGGCCGACAACCCAACCTCTGTAAAAATTTTCATCGTTAAACAAGCTCAAAAGCCAGGCCTCGGATATCGGACTGTCCCACGGAAACGTCACGGCGCAACGGAAAAGGTTTACCGATTTGGAACATAGAACGTGAGGACCTTATATCGAGCAGGAGCACTCAAGGAGTTAATCGATGAGCTAAGCAGGATGAGGGTTGACATAGCAGCCATACAGGAAATCAGGTGGAAGGGAAGTGGGAATTTGTAAGGTAGAAACTATACCATCTTTTACAGTGGTAGTACTGGAAAGCATGCGTTTGGAACAGCCTTTGTAGTACCTTCAAGATTTAAATCAGCTGTCATGGATTTCCAGCCCATCAATGAGGGGCTTTGCAAATTAAGGATACGAGGGAAGAAATGCCACGTGACCCTCATAAAGCACCTACGGAGGAGAAGAGTGTGGAAGAAAAAGACATTTTCTATGATGAGCTGGACAGAGCACTGACAGCCAGCCCTTCCTCTGATATGAAAATAGTGCTGGGAGACTTCAATGCTCAGATTGGGAAAGAAAGAATTTTTATGTCTACCACAGTGTAAAATAATTTGCACATTAAAACAAATGAAAATGGAGTGCGAATGATAAATTTTGCTGCATCCAGAAGCTTGGTAGTGATTAGTACAATTTTCCCCCACAAAGATAAGCATAAACAAACGTGGCACTCGCCAAACGGAATGTTTACTCAAATCGACCATGTGCTAGTCTCTAGTAAGCATTTTAATGAGATCAATGATGTTAGATCATATCGAAGGGCAGATGTGAACTCTGATCATTTCCTTGTTATAGCAAAGATTGTGACCAGAATAACATACACACAACAGGGGCACCTCAATCAATCGAACAAGTGGAGGAGAGATAAATTAAGGAATGAAGGTATAAGGAGCCAATATAAAGAAAAGTTGGAAGAAAAAATAAGGAACATCCCAGCTGTAAGTGGTGAAAAAGAGGTAGAAACTCAGTGGAAGGAGTTGAAGGTGTCATTCACTGGAGCAGCAAAGCAATATTGCCGAATAGAGAGGAAGCCTCCAAATAGATATTGGTTTGATACAGAGTGCGATGAAGCCATCAAGGCTCGCAATGTACTAAGAACCAAGTGGCTGGGTAAGGACACATGGCAGAATAGAAAAGATTTTCATGACGATAGGGCCCACGCAAAAAGAATCATGAGGTCTAAAAAGAGAAACTGGATGAATGACAAGGTTAGAGAAATAGAAGAAGCCAGAAGCAACAATGAGACCACAACAATTCTTCAAGGAGGTCCAACAGCAGAAAACAGGTACTAGAAATAATAACCTGGTTATAAGGGGTGAAAATGTCCTATTGGTCGCAGACGTAGAGCTGCAAGAACATTGAAGGAAATACTTTCAAACACTTCTGAGATCTGAGCATGATGTCACGAGACCAGTAAATTATGCGAGTGTTAGCGATGACGACGAAGATATCCCACCAGATAAAGAGGATATCCCACCAGATAAAGAGGATATCGAAATTATTGTGGAGAAGTTAAAAAGTAATAAGGCTCCTAGTCCAGATGGAGTACACGTAGAATTTTTAAAAGTGGCAAATGGGTCTTTAGCTAGTGAGATGCAAGGACTAATTTCACACATTTAGAAAGTAGAGAGGATGCCGAAAGAGTGGTCAGAAGCAACAGTCGTTCCACTCTATAAAAACAAGGGGAGTAGGACGGACTGTAAGAACTATAGAGGCATAAGCCTGCTGAATACAGCCTACAAAATTTTCTCTATAGCTCTCTACAACTGCCTACTGCCATATGTTGAGCGTAAGCTGGGAGATTACCAAGGAGGTTTTAGGCCTAACAGATCAAGCATCGATAAAATCTTCTCCTTGCTACTGATGTGTGAGAAAATGAAAGAATTTCAAAACATTATGTGATTGCTGTTCATTGATTATAAAGCGGCATATGATTCGGTTTTGAGAGAGGAATTGTTCCAGGCAATGAATATTCCCTTAAAAATTATCTGACTCGTAATATGCACATTGAACGATACAAACTGCAAAGTTAGAGTCAATGGCAAGTTAACCAGCGCATTTCAGGTAAACGATGGACTCAGATAGGATGACACTCTAACCCCGCTACTTTTCAACATCATACTACAAACTATAGCAGCAAGAGCCTGTCTGGATGAGGGAGGTAATATCTTCTACAAAGGGGCCCAATTATTAGCATATGCGGATGATGTGATGATAGCTGGAAGATCTCTTCTTAATGTCAAAGATGCTTTTGGGAAGCTGGAAAGGGAAGCCAGGAGATTTTTCCTAGAAATTAATGAAGAGCAGACAAAGATTATGATCTTGAGGAAAAAGAAACCCATGCGACCCCAGATATGTTATACAATTGGAAACTACACATTCCAATGTGTTGCTAGTTTTAAGTATCTTGGTGCACAGTTTAATGAAGCATTGGAGGAGGAGGAGGAGATCCAGGCACGCATTATCTCGGCCAATAAAGCTTTTTTCTCTATAGCTCATCTTATGAGAAGTAGATTAGTTAGCCGCTTAACCAAGTTAAGGCTATATAAGATCCTCATTAGACCAGTCGCAGCATATGCAATTGAGACATGGGTACCTCAAAAATCAGCAGCTGAAAAGATCGACATCTTTGAACGCAAAATATTAAGGCGCATTCTGGGACCTGTGAAAGAAAATGGGGTATACCGTCTTAGAAATAATAGAGAAGTATATTCCCTATATGACGATGTGAAGCTGTCCGACTATGTCAGAATACAATGTCTATACAAAGTGGTTGGGTCACCTCCATAGAATGGATGATGGCAGAACCGTCAAAGGCCTATATAAGGATTGTCCAGAAGGAGTGAGAGCTCGACGGAAGCCACGAAGCAGATGTTATTTAATCAACTAATCTATTTTATTTGTCATGTATTTATTTATCCGTATCATCATTTTTATTTAATTTTGCCTATAAATATGGCATGAATGGTTGCATATAGCTCTAATATGAAAAGTGCGGCAGATTGTACTAACTAACTAAATGGCACAACAGCCTTAGTTGGGCCTTGGCCTCACTCAGAATTGATAGCCATTCCTGTATTTCTTACGCCTTCCATCGCCATCCTCTCATTCCCAATCGCCTCAGACCGTCCTCCACGTCTTCCAACCACCTCAGCCTCGGTCTTCCCCTCAATCTCTTTCCGCCTGGCCTGCCATTCATCATCTTCTACGGTAGTCTCTCATCTGGCATTCCTTGTACATGGCCTAGCCACCGCAGTATTACTTCTTTGATAATGGTCACAATATCAGGCTCGCCAAAGAGCTGTTCGAGCTCGCTAATTTTTCCTGATTCTCCAATGTCCATGCTCGTTTACTGGGCCGAAGATCTTTCTGAGGATCTTTCTTTCCTAAACCTTCATGATCATCTCGCTCTCCCTAGTCATAACCCAGCTCTCGCTCCCATATGTTACCACCTGCCTTATTATGCTCTTATAAATGGTTGTTTTTGCAGATCGAGACAATTCTCGGAATTTAAGCACTTTATTCAGCGCAAAAAGGCATATGCTACCAGCTGCTATTCTGGCTTTGATTTCTGCACTTATGACGTTTTCTTCGGTTACTAGAGACCCTAGATATTTGAAGTTCTTGCAGCGTCTGAAGTTGTGCTCATTGATCTGCACTTCTTATTCTCTACCTGATTGTGTTCTTGACGTCCTCATATATTCCGTCTTATTTTCGTTAATTTTTAAGCCGTTGCTCACTGCCGTCGCTTCAAACTCATATGGCTTAGGCAGACGATGTAGCCATTACAGCGCGCACATTACCAACACTTTCAGGAGCGTTAGAAGAGTATGAAGCGGCAAGCTGCATTATTGTACAATGAAAAACAGTTCATCTCTCAAAAAACGTACCAGAACAGTGAAATGACAGATTTTCGGACCTTTTTAAAAAAAATTAAATAAAATTCGTTTTTCTGATTTTAGTTTACTTATGTCTGTCTCTCTATATTTCATCGGCATATCTCTGTTCCTAGTAATTGTATATACTCTATCGTTATCTACCACGAATGCTAGCAAAATGTTTGCGGTTTTCTAACGCTATCTACCCTGAAATATCAAAATGACAGAAAAATTCAACTGATAGGCATCTTGAGTCCCAGTTATCGGAAGAAAAGTAATCCGATTGGGTTTTGAACATACGTCACATATTTATATACTGTTGGTTTCATGCCGAATACAGATCGCCGGCAAAGGTTTCGTTCGCGGATTCTGTACACAACATTACAAATATGTGTTACGTGCTAATTTCAATTGAAATAATAATATAACAGAAACTTGAACGTTTGTTAAAAATTCCGGGTAAAAAAATAAGTAATGTAAGCAAGTAGTAATGCTTGTATTTCATTTTAATTTTATTGTACATTATACAAACATTAAATCAAAGACTTACTATTGTAAATGGAAATAATTTGAAGCAATCAATAATATAAGTGATCTCTGCTCTGAAACTGAATTTGAACAATCTAGTATCTAAATTACTGAAATAAAAAAATAAATGTTAAAATTTTATTTTGTAAATTAATTTAAATACATAAATAAATACTTTATGATCCATACTGACATGAGTTTTGTTATAATATAGTTTCTTTCTTAAAAATATCAAATAAGAGGCAAATTTAGAGAAAACCACACGTATTTAATGATTTTTCATAATTTATTTAAGTTAACATTTCTGTATTTTTTCAATATTTCATAAATACACGAACTAACTTTTGTTTTTGATTTGAATACTATATCATTTTCACATATTTTGATATTAATTAGTCTTCTGAAAACATCAAAAAAAAATTCAAAATCGACCACGATTTTCGAAAGATTTGGTCAATCTCAATGTGAAAAAAAAAGACAAAATTTATGTGAATTTATAAAATTAAACTTGAAAATTTTAATTTTCAGTTGAAATTTTGTTAAGACTGTATAAATGTGAAATATTATTGTATAATAGTTTTTTAATTAACAGTAATTATAATGTGGTTTGAAAAATTAAAATTATAGTGCGGATTTGTATTCCAAAATAAATGCAAGAATCGTCCATCGTTATTTTCTGTAGGATTATGATGAACAATCAGCAACGCATTTTTTCCAGACAATGCAATTATATGCATTTTATATTATAATAAGTTTACTCGTTAGGTTCTTAGTAAAATCCTAACAAAACTTTACAAATAAATCGACATGACACTCGGAACCAAAACCAAATGATTTTCTTATCGTTCGTCATGGAAGGAGTTTGGGTCTGGATCACGTGATCAGCATAGACCTGACTTGGTTCGCGTGATATAAGATCGTTGTGAACTGTCGGCTATCATCCGTTGTTATGATGTCAAATTTAATTTAGATATTTCATATAATTTAGGTATAATGATTTCCTATAGTATTTCGTTCTAACAGCATAATAGTACAGCTCTCGTATAATATCGCACATTAATAAATCCAAGTAAATTTCGTCACTGAAAATATTCAGAGTGTCATATCTGGAATGTTTGTCTGAAGTTTCTTTGTTAATATAATGTTAGACATAGCACAATTACGGATGAAAGAAAACAGAAAAAGCAAAAGCAAACCTAAAAAAACAACACAAACAAAACTAAACTAAACAAAACAAAAAATACGTAGCCAAACGTAAAATTACTTTCACTCTTATATTTGGCTAGTGAATAGAACGTTTGCTTTATCTAGAAACACATTAATGATTACAAACTACCATAACTATTAACTAAACCTGGTAACATAAACAAAAATCTAAAAATTGTGTATTTTGTAAATGATATTCAAAATTTAAGGATGTTATAGCAGACCTCAATCGCAACATAAAAGTTCATTTGGGTTATAGTCCAATTCCGAACAGTAATTCAATTGCCTAGTAAACTATTAAGTTTCTTCAAAAACAGGTAGATTTTGTCTTTGTTAAAACTATTGAACGGAGGTATCAAGTGACTAAATTACGCAAATATCTGTTTTTCGTAAAATCATGGATTATTCCTGATTTTTTTATCAGTATCCAACTGGACTACAGATAACCCACTTTTCGAAACCTTCCTTGTTGAATAAACTTTAAAGATATGTTACTTAAGTCGAGAGCTATTGAAGAATAAGATGGAATTCGCCTCGAGTTTCGTAAAACAATTATGTTATGTGAAATTCTGTCTCGTTGAAGTACCAGTGTTTTCAGCAAAGCGAATTACAATAAATTATTACAAAGCTTTTTTTTATGCGACAAATAAGTAAATGTTCGTGTGAACTTATGCCATAGGAAAATTATTACATATTCCACAACATATTATTTGCGAGAATAGAATATTACACGAGGTTCTAAATAAACTTAGTTTTTCATTTGGTTCATTGAATTTTCCAATCAACAATTTTTCAATTTATAACAAAAGAAATGTTCATCTAATACTAGGTCCAACTCAATCTTCCCAGCTGAATTGCAAGGTGGGACTAGCTAAGGGATTTGGCTATGATTAACGAGGATGAAGTGATGGAAATAGTTTGGGCAGAAACAGAGGAATAAGATTGATTTTCCCGTACAGTAGAATTATGTTGCGTTGAGCGAATGTCGATAGAAAATTAACCCCTGAAGGCCTTATCGATTCCAGAAAGCCTCGTTCTTGAAGGAGCAACACTTCTTGCCACAACACACAGCGACATAATGATGGTGTAACGCCTATACACTTCGGTTCCATTAGTTAAGTCACTCAGCTTTCAAAGGTCACGCTGAGACGGCGTATTTTATGAGACTAAGTTGCCAATTGAAGCAAGATACTATCCATCTACAATAGAGATTTTTTTTTTTGTCGTTCCATTCGGTAAAGATAATAACAAGACATAAGAAACTAATTTGAGAGTAGGGATAAGATAATGTAATACAAATAGGCAATAAAATGAATCGAGGTTAAAAATGTATTACATATTAAACCTGATGGTTATTCCCAAAGAAACTATCACTTTCGAAATTTGGAAAAATAAAGAAAAAAAAATATTCGCGTTCATGAAAACTAACCTTGGGCACTACATAAGTGTTATATGTCTCATTGTCAAAGAGAAAAATTTGTTTTGATTTCCCCAAGCTTTTTTACGTTATTATAAATAGGGCTAATTGCTGTTGACAGATGGACCCCAGTAATCAAAACATGCGTTTTTGATTAAAAATATTTAAAATTTTCGAAATTCTCGCGCGAACTTTTCAAAAAGAAATTATTGTTTACAAGCTTTTTATTTCTAGCCTTTTTAAACATTAAATATCTCAAAATGTACATTGCTTAGGGACGAACTGAATGCTGATTGAGGGGTTGAAAATTTGTGAATGACCCTCAAACAAAACTGAGAGGCTATACTTAAATAATAATGAGTTATCTTCCTTCAGGTTTTTGGCCAACCCTAATGTTAAGTATTAAGAAACTTCGAAATTTATATGAATCGTTTCGAGAACCAAGGATTGTTCTGTTGGAACAATATCTGAGGAATTCTTTTCGGAATGTAAAATAAAATCTAATTTACATAATAAGTATATTAATATTTTGAAACGTTTCGGCCTTTTTAATCCATTTAATGACCATTTTCAAACTATCCTATTTTGTCAACCATGCCCTATATTAAAATACAATTATCCTACTACTAAACGTAGTATTTGTTATTAATTTTCAAAATACTGAATTTTCACAACTTCTATCGTGGCAAGTTGGTTTATATCTTTTTCTAGGTGACATAGCATATCCAAAAATAAAAAAACAAAACAAAAAAAACGATCATTTTATTAACAATTTACCAATTATAGCAATTCTAAAAAACAAAATAAATTAAATTTTTAAATTATAATACTGAGCATTATGACGCATGTAGCAGAAGCCTGGACCATAAAGGGCGATCTTAGGACGAAACTTCTGGCCACGGAAATAGACTGCTGGCGACGAGCGGCAGGAATGCCCAGAATGGATAACGTCAAAAACGATACAGTAAGAGAAAATATGGAGGTAGACAAAAATATTCTGGAAGAGAATGAGAAAAAGTGCCTAAAGTGGTATGGAAATTTAAAAAGAATGCTTGAACGAAACTGCCAAGTGAAAAATAGATGGAAAAATAAGGCGAGGTAGACCAAAAAAATTTGGGACAACGAATTGGAATAATCTTTGATGGGACATGGTCTACCAGAGGAATGGGCCTTGGATAGAATATTATGAAAGGATGCCATTCAAGATCTAGGCTAAGGAAACCCACTGGTTTAGTGGAGAATCAAAGTAACCAAAACCAGTAAATATATTTCTACTTTTCCTTTACTATTCAATCTTCAATAAATCCTTTAAACAATACTGTCTGTTGCTGGACATTCTTCATCAACCACTATGTTCACTAAAACTGAGTCGAAGAACGGTATAGCACACCCTATTGGGACTTATTAAGAACTATTTATTGTGTGTAAAATAAAGAAACTGTATAATATATTATTTCTTCAATTTATTCAGCAATTTCGCATATGTATATAGATATTTTCAGAATCTGTCTGAATTTTTAGATATGCAATGTCACCTAGAAAAAGATATAAACCAAAGTGCCATATTAGAAGTTGTGAAAATTCACCGTTTTGAAAATTAATAACAAGTAATACGTTTCGTTTAGTAGTAAGATAATTGTATTTTAATATAGAACATGGCTGATCAAATATGATAGTTTGAAAATGGTGAATAAATGGATTAAACAGGCTGAAACGCTACAAAACATTAATATATTTATTATGTAAATTAGTTCTTATGAATAACGATTTTGCGGGATTATTAAGGTCATTTTTCTTAATCTAATTTGATTAATATTATATAATAATTTAGAATCCCAATGAATACGAACAGTAGTAATATTATGGTTGATTATAAAAAAATCAGTTTTTAACTACTGTTTTTTTTTTTTTTTAGTATTAATTATGATTTGATGGGTGTTAATGGAAAATCCAGACAAAAAGTCTCAAGTCTCTCAAATAACAGTAAATAATTAACCAGTCAACCTTCTCAATTCAGGCATCAGGATGGAATGAGATAACATGATGTGAATGCAGATCAGAGAGAGCACCTCTCAAGCAAACTGGTAAAAAAGTCTAATCTAATAGTACACCACTCCAATACAATTCAACATATACATACCCTTTTCTTTTCTGAATATTCCTGAATTGGCGAAACGTTTACTGGTTAGTAATTTAGTGGTACTCGAGAGACTTAAGCCTTACTACCACCACAAAGCACACTTTGTTGAATCACAATAAAATAAAAAAAGTAAAAAGAAAATTACGAATTAAAACCAGAGATAAAAATAAACTGAATCCTTGGCTTGAAAACAAAACAGACTGAAGGGAGGGCTACTATAAAAAAATGTAATTCCTTTTTTCACAGGAGCAATATGTAATTAACTTATTAAGGCTGGCTTTTTCAACAAATATTTACGTCTCTCCTGTAAGAGTTTCACTTAATTTTTATTAAATAAGAATTATGGTTACTTATGTATTTCCCGGTCGACCAGGTTTGCTGTTCGGCCGTTACCGTCCCTCATAATCAGACCCTGATAACGCCTAGCTTCTTCTTCCTATTTATGGGAACTTATGTTACGTCGTAAAAAATGAAATTTAATAAAATTCTATTTACAAAAAAAATGGCATAATACCAAAATTTTGAAGCGTAAAAAAATAAATTGTATTTAAATGCCAGGAATAAAATTAATTTAAAAAAATATTAAAACCAAATATTTAAGAACCATTTGACAATATTTAGCGGTGAAAATCCCCTAATGCTATTCAAAATATAAATAAATGTGTTTTCTTCTTTATTAAGACGAAGGCATATAAATTCGCATTAAAAGGAAACTAGATGTCTTGGAGTTCCCCCGATGTTTTTTATTTCTATATTTAGCAGAACCCCCAAATCTTTCGATCTGCTGAGTAAGAACACCAATTTTAGTATCAATAAAATTGTAGCTAACAACACTTATTGTCAAAAAAATAATTAATTATTCACAAATAATGATAAGAAAGTAACAGTGTATACAACAATGTCGGTCGACCGCCAAATACATAAGTACAGAATGAATTATGCATATGTTTTTGTATGTAATGTACGATCCAAATAACATCTATAAACTTTTTGTAAGTGCATCTTACATTAAATAACTAAAATTACTAATTTCTGTTAAAAGTATGCAATACAATTTCATATCAGCTTATTGTGAACAAAAACAAATGTACCTAAAAGAAAAAGGCTAAAAAAATAAATAATAAAAAAAAAATAATTCTGGGTAATATACGTTTCGGGTAAGGAAGACAAACGGTATCCTACTGTAATTGATACTCTTAATGTTGCTATTAATTGGGTCAAAACACTTGAACGTACCTCTAAAGGATATGAAAAATGTATCTTATACGGTAAACAATGAGAAAGTGTCTTTATTTTTATTTATTTATTTATTCCCAGCATCCCTGGCTCATATATGAACAGGTTTCACGTTGACAAATAACAATTTGCATTTAGTCTGGTATTTACCGGTGACGGGTCGCCAGCCCAGCGCCCATAGAGAATTGCCGCCAGTAGTCTCATGGGCTTCACCTAACCTGGAAGGGTTGCTTGGTTACCGGTTGGGACTCACCTATTGCTAGGCGGATGCTCAAGTAGCTACCAAGCAAGTTAGGCTGTGCTTAACTTCCGTATCCATAGCTACAGCTTTATGGAGTATCATGAGCTAGGTATCTCACTACCTAAAGCATGAATCAATCAAAAGAATACCAGTTGTTCCAAAAAAGACAAACGCATGAGTCAGTGCCCGGCTAAAAATTACAGTTCTTGGTTTAAAAATGGATTATTTAGGATCCAAGCTGTCATAGACGACACCATAAGGAGAGTTGTGCTGAGAGAGATGGGAGTAGAATGGCTGCATCCTGGAGTAAGATAAATAATTGTCCCGGATGAGAGACCCTTAGATACATGATAAGGGAACGTGTGGATCTGGGTTTTAACTCAAGGTTTGAGACCCCTACGATTCGGTAATCAACCTCTAGCCTTGATGAGGCAAGCGGAATGTCATTTAGGTATACCGTATGTGGACGAGATGCTGGGGAAAGATCTGAGGAAAACTGTTCATCTAACTAGAGAATTAATGGCTTGAGAAAGGGAATGTCTAAGAGAGCTTTGTGTAAATTTGGCTACATCGAGTTCAGAACACATTTAATTTCCTCCCACTTGAGATTGAATAGGCATATTTATATGTTATTTTATTTAGGATTGTGTTAATATTTTATTTAAATCTTTCTGAAACTAATTCAGTAAATATGACATAACAAAATATTATCTTAATAATACTCTTATTCTTCACTTTATTAATTCTATCCTTTACTTTATTTAGTTTTATTTTTTAGATTAATTTGATTGTCTATAGATTTTTGAAAGTTTGTATAAACGTAAATGAACTTATAATTAATCTTTTGATATTTTTAATACTGTAACATTTTACAATTCTAAGGCAAAAATGACTTAGGTTGTCAAAATGCCCTTCACGTTGTACATAAATAAATAATGTAAAAAAATTCACAAACGATTGACCAGGTTCTACTGTTTCTTGTGAGGGATGGAATTGGTATGTTCTATCAAATACTCAACTCCTATTCTATCAAATATCTAGCTCTACAAAACCATTTATCTTTCATTACTGCTTTATGGATCAGAGAGTCCAGCACTTCAGAAAGTTAGGTATAATCATATGCCCAATGAGACCAGAACAGAGGCCTTAGTTGTGCAGCCAATCCGAATGTACTGGAAGAAATCGCAATTCAGAATTGTTTTCGCACCTTTGCAGGATGGTAAGTGATGAAAGCAAGGCAAGATGGATCCTCGGAGATACATATATATATATATATATATATATATATATATATATATATATATATATATATATATATATATATACAGAGGATGCTCAAGGAGGAAATATCGCTCTATCAAAAAATATAGTTCTGTTGTGCCGCCAATTACACATTCTTATCTCAGCCCGTTTTCAATATATGATTTCTTAAAGGAGTTTCTTTTAAAGAGAAAACTACGTTTTTTCTAATAAAAGTTAAAATTTCTCTACTGAACATTTCACAACTTCATTTTGTCACAATTTTTGAAATCTACGATGAATTTCCTATAAGATAGCAACCAATTTGTAGAAAAATATTGCTTCGTCAGGTGATCATAGCAGACTAATCAATACAAACATGCAAAAACGAATAATTTTCAGAAAAATTTGGTAGAATCACACGCAATGAACTTTCTAGGAACGACCTTGGGTAATTAAAAAGAACTTCTTTTCATCAGCTTTCCAACGATATGGATATACTTGGGTACCTTCATGGGTACAGTTGGGTAAGTTCGCGAACCTAGTCTAATTTCGAAGTGATATCGAGGCTGAGAGGTCAACAAATGTAAGATAACTACAACAATACGAGCAATTTTTTTGTCATGATTTTGTTATCTCATAACTTGCTTTTGTTTTTTCCCAAAACATTTTCTTAAGTGGGCTACTACTGCGAACACTGAGTTATTTGTTCTGAATGGCTATTATTGTTTGCCCAACAATTTTACGTTTTATTTATTTTTATTAAGATCTGCCCATTTACTGCATTGTGATAACCACCTTCTCCGCTTTGTTGATAAAATCATTGTTGAGGGGTGGTTGGACAAACATTAAAAATCATTCAAAACAAAAAAACACTGTGTTTTCAGTAGTAACTCATTTTAGAAAATTTATTAGAAAAAGTGTGGTTTTCTCCTTCTTTAAAAAATTATATTTCGAAAACGGATTGAGGTAAGAAGGTGTGATTGGTGGTACTGGACTACATTGTTCGATCGACTATCTGAGCCTGGATAGATGAAAAAATGCCGTCGAATTGGACTACAGCTCTTTTATGCACCATCCATAAGAAAGGAGACAAACTGGAATGCGAAAATTACAGAGATACAGCCCCACTTAAAGTAGCCTACAAAGTACCATCGTCTTTGATTTGTAGGAGACTGAAAGTATACATGGAGAGAATTGATGGTGATTACCAAAACGGATTTAGGCAAGGAAGGTCGACAACTGATGCATTTTTGGCCTAAGACATTTGTTGGAAAAGACCCATGGATTTGACACCACGCTACACCATCTCTTCGTAGACTTCCAGCAGGCATATGTCCGTTTTGATAGGGTGAACCTCATGCGCGATTTATGGAGAATTAGAGTCCCCAAGAAGATAGTGTGCATGGTTCGATTGACGATGACCGGTTCTAAATGCTGGACCATATCATAAGGCGAACTGGGGCAGGAGTTTCCAGTCAATAATGGACTTAGGGAAGGAGATCCTCAATCAGCAATTCTCTTCAATTTTTCCATGGAGGGCGCAGTGCGAGGTATAAGGACCAATCCTGGTGGCACTCTCTATAACATATACACACAGGTATTGGCCTACGCTGATGATGTCCTCTTGGTGACCAGAACGCTTCCAGCATTTGCTGGTGCGTTAAAAGAGTTGGAACGCGAAGCAAATAGAAGAGGTTTCCATATCAAAGAGAAGAAGACGGAATACATGGAGAGCGCCCAGAATAAATAAAAATAAAAATAGAAATAAAATAATAAATACAGAATAAAAATGCCCCCTCATAGATGCCTCCACATATAATTGATATCAATAGTCATGACTTCACAAATTGTAGAGCCTTTTAATACCTTGGAGCACTGGTCACCGAAAAAAGTGAACGTCACAAGGAAATTGACACAATAATAGCAACCGAAAATCGTTACTTTTTTTGGTGTTCATAAAGTTTTAAATTTTAAAGACCTTTCTTGGAGCGCCAAGGTTATCATTAATAAGACGATTATACACGCTCAGGGAGGGGCCGGGCATAAACCCCTTTGGTGAGTGACGCCACCAAGATCCCGAGTTCACTACACCATTCACACCTCACCAGAGCAGTACGCTATTACAACACACTACAACACTCCCATATTATAGACTAAGGTCATGCACAGTACACATCCTAGGTCACCTTCCCTAGGTAGCCGCTCCGGATGTGGGAGCAAGTTAGGATGCTCAGAGGAGGCAGCCCCTTCACCTAACTCGGGGGCTGATTGGGTTGATTGCCCACTCCCCTAAAATTAAAATTAATCATGAAATCTCAAAGAGAATTAGCCGGAGTGATAAATGCAAAACGACGCAGAATTCGCCAACTGGATTTAATATCGGACAGTGGAATATTCTATCCCTACACCGACTGGGGTCGCTTCGGCTACTCCTATCTGAACTGGATAGACACCATATAGACCTTGCCGCAATCCAAGAAGTACGATGGAAGGGAAAGGGACTTATTGAGAAGCGTTTTCATACAGTATATTACAGCTGTCAAGAGCAGCTGGACCGGTCAAAAGGAAGAGAAAGACCAAGGCTGAGATGGGAAGACGCTGTCACCAGGGATGCACCGACTCTTTTAAACGTGCGAAATTGGAAAGCGGCTGCACAAGACCAGGCCACCTGGCGAAGGCTCATTGAGGATGCCAAGGTTCACATCGGACTGTAGCGCCATTGAAAGCAAAAAGTAAAGTAACACCCCTAATAGTAACCTATGGCAGCGAGACATGGGTCCTGGCAAGGGATATGGAGAGGCGCCTATGCACATGGGAAAGAAAAGTCCTCAGAAAAATATATGGACTAGTCTACTCTAATAGAGAGTGGAAAATTAGAAAAAATAAAGATTTGAGGGAATCATATGATCAGCTAGACATTGTAACTGTTATAAAAAAGGGAAGGTTAAGGTGACTTGGTCATGTAGAGCGTATGGAAGGAAATCCTCTTCAAGGAAGCTGCTTTTTGAAAAGCCGGGTGTTACCCGAAGACGTGGGCGTCCTAGAATGAGATAGTTGGACGACGTTGAGGCAGACCTGCGACAGCTTGGAGTCAGAAGATGGAGAGCGGTTGCTGCCAACAGACCAGCTTGGCGGACAATCTGTGAGGAGGCCCGTGTCCTTCAAGGGCAGTAGCGCCGGATATTATTATTATTATCTCTCCCTCAATTACTGACATTTCCTCTTGGGCCTGACACCCTGTATGCATAATTTATAAGAGAAGACGCCCAAATATCGTCTCTCTTACTCCAATACTTATCTAGAAATTTAAAAGAATGGCACCAATTTCGTTCCCTAATTAAATTCACAATTAACTAATTGATTAAAGTTTAACTAAATATGAATAAAAACTACATTTACTTTAATTTACTGAAGTTATCTTTATACTAAAGAGCGTAAAAACTGCTGTTTATCCATTAATCTGGAGACCAAAGGAATTAGGAACCACGGAATGACGTTTATTTGTAATATATATTTTTTGGGACAAATCACACACTAGTGTGTAAATTAAGTAGTAAGATCTTATAAAAGTTTTTTGTTACTTGTTATGATACATCTTCTACATTCAAATAGTCAATAAAACAAAATTGAATTGTTTAAACATTGTCTTTAAATATTGACACAGCATGCTTGTTGTAAAATTGTCTTGTGCAAAATTGTTTGTATTCGCTAATGATCAGTTAGCCAGTGTGGAACAAAACATATTATGGGCAGGTGAAGAGTAACCAAACAATTGGAGAGTTTTGTTGTTTGACGATCCGTTACCACACAATTACTCCAAATGAACCTCCTATTCTCACTATTGATCATAAAGAACTATTGACGTTCTTGTCTAGTTTGCTAAATTTAACACAGTGCTGGGGACTTTGCCATGCTCGGAAATTATTATATTTAACTAGTTAATTTGGGTAAAAAAGATTACTAAGAATAGGTATATATTACACAATAATTTTACTACTTTATTAAACATAAGACAGTACCAACGAAATTACATGTTACAACACATTTAAAACATACGAAATTTATAATCTATAAAGAAGTTCAAAACAGTTAATTAACACTTCCTGTGCTTTCTTTGTCAAAATCATCCAAAGTTCATTTTACTGTCTCTTTATTTTACTATAATATATAAGTTCACATTTTAGAAAAAAAAATGGAAAATAAAATTGAAAAAAAAAAAAATTTTTTTGAATTAGATTTGGCCGGAATTAATTTCATCGCTCTTTTTCATCCACGTTTTCTTCCACCGGTCTCGTTGTTTATTGTTTACTAAATAAGAGTTTTATTGGGATAAAGGTTTACGTCAATCCAATTCCGATTTCCAAAAACTCTTATGCTAGCATTTTGAGCAAAATCCTTCCGTTGGATTTCCATCTTGTAGACGGACAGATATTGCTCTTATATGGAATTACAGGATATAAAAAGAATCTTCTTCTTCTTCTTCTTCATAGACGCACTAGGCGGTGCTTGTCCTGCTCCAACACTCTTGCCCATGCGTCTCAGGGAAAGTCCATTCGCAGACAGATCTGCAGTTACACTTTCTCTCCTTCTTCTATGTGGTCTTCCACGAGCTCTCACTCCCTCTGGATGGCAAAAGTACACCTTCTTGGCTATCCTGTCATTATTGTCCATCCTGACGAGTTGACCCAGCCACCTCCATTCTCTCCTATTTGGCCTAGGACACGTCTTAAGAATTTCCGCTCGAGGATATCCATTTTCCTTGCTGCTGCTCCATTTAAAACAAAAGTCTCACAACGCATAGGTCGATACCGGCCTTATAAAAAGAATATTAAAGTAAAATGTGATGATAATATTCAGAGAAAATATATAGAGTAAATACATCTTGGAATATCGTAAAACGCATACAAATGCAATTATGAAACACTGTTTGAAAAATGGATAGAAATAGTAAAATAGTAGGAATAGTAAAATTATAGGAAATTGGTTTTCTTTCACAAGTATCCCTGTTCATTTTTGAGTGATTTAGATACAAATTCACCAAGTATAATTAGATTAACATAATCTTAATAAAAAAAAAATTATAAGTAGAATGACTGACTAACTGTGAAATTAAAATCTTCATTAAGCAAACCATATTGCTTATTCAACAAAAATATTGCTACCAGAATAAATGAGCGTCTGTCCATTGACTGATGAAATTATGAAGTTCCCCTCTCGTTTGATCTGCCAATGAAATTATCCCTTAAAAAAAGATTCACCTCTCATTTCGAAATGATCGATACCAATAGAATTATTAAATTTCTTTTTTTTTTTTGGTATTAATATACGTCCACTCTGATTAATTAATTAACTGATTATTAATTATGATAATTGACAGATCAGAGTTTTATATCAGTAATTTATGCAATATGTGAAATAAATAAAGTATGGAAGGAAAAAACAATTTACATTTATATTTCGTTGAAAATTATAATACATTTTTCGATATAGGTCAAATTTACCTACATATTGTTGTGCTAAGTTACCTACATATATGATACCAATATGTCATAACCTTTTTTTTTTTAAATGATAAAAAAAATAACCATTGTTTTCTGTCCCTTCAACACCGAAGATTATCTGACTCAGTACTGCAACTGAATTTGTTATAGCTTAAAAATATAACGAAAAATATCTCCCGAGATTGATCGATGTAATACTGATTCAGTTGACATCCGCATTTAAAATAGAAAAAACCCTATCCTCATATTTCTGTTCTCCGAAAGACAAAATAGACCCTTTCCAAAAAAGCGGAGTATACGAACTAAATTGTAATGATTGTGCAACCAAATACACGGGAAAAACTGATCACTAAATCAGAGATTAAAGGAACATATACGTGCATATAATAATAAGACAGATAATTCCAACTTTGCAATTCATTTAAATGAAAATAATCATAAATTAATCAAAGACCCAGGAGTTAAATCAATAGATCACGTTGAAAACAGTCTCAAATTAAATATATATGAAGCACTTGAAATAATAAAATCCTTCAAATCCAATCCGGATTTTTGCTTAAATGACCAAATAAATATCTCCAATAGTCCAATCTTAAATTTATTCCCATCTATAACAGAAAGAACAATTATTCACCGGGCTTACTGGGAAAACCCTGTCCCTTAAACCGTTTACCTAAAACATCCTGTCTGTCCATCTCTCGTTCATTGCCGATACAATGCGAGAAGAAACCAGTACAAACTTTTCTGTTTGATATAATCCATTTAAACCATGGTGAGTTCCAACATGTATTTGATTTCTTGTCTTAATTAAATTCATAATTCATAAATCTTTTATAATGCTGATTTATATAATTTAATATGTATAATAATACCAACTATATTTTTAATACTGATTCCTACAAACTCAGACGATGAATTTTATAAATGATCATTAAAGTATAGTATCAACAATAAGTAGTATTAAATGCCAAAAAATAAAAAATAGATGTTTAATGATGACAACAACGTTAAGAATAATCCAATAAGGATTTACGTATATGTTTATATTCCTCGTTTTTATTTTAAATTCATGTCAATCAGGCTGTTTTTTAACTTAAATTTGAGTGGTTTTTCAATACAGCGGAAATGATGGGCGTTTCACAAGGTGTACGGGTTACTACTCCATGGTAGGATACAAATATCATATAGGCAAAAACAAGTTTTTGACAGCTCGGCTGATTGGTCAGCAGATTCAACTTGCTATTGATCGTTGGATATCCTACCAAAAGATTCAAAATAGTCTTTAGGACTTGGTATAACATCATACTCTCATCTGGGATTGAAATTAAACCATCGTCAACAAACATGGTTCTCGTGCAACTAGAGGCTTTCGGATAGGACAAAGTGGCAAGCTGTAATGTTTACAAATGAATCTAGATTTTTCCTCATAAACGATTCTCGACACCATAGAGTTTACAGGGAGCGTGCAACACTTCACGTTATCGATGAGACACTGACAGCTGTGAGAAAATTATCAGTGAGTACTTACCATGTATCATAAGTCAATATATAAATACTTTTCATAATGAGGAATGTATGTACCAAACCCCGATGAAAAAATCAACAAGTCCTTCATAAAATACGAATACCAAAACTTAAAGCTAGATTTATACAACAGTAATAAATTAAATGCACACTTGACAAAAAAGACAAAATAGAAATGTTAGAAAGACAAGATGCCATCTATAAAATTAATTGTGAAAACTATGAAAAATCGTATAAAGGAGGAACATAAAAAAAAAAAAATTGAGTAAACGTATATCACAACACATAAGTAATTGAAAAAATGTTAAAAATGTGAACGGGGCAGCTTTAGCACAACACAGTATAGCACCTAAATACAAGTTCAAATTTGATAATTCGGAAATATTTAATAAGGAAAGTAACACACAAAAAAAACAGAAGAATATTAGAATCCATACATATAGCTAAACGCATAAAAAAATACAGCGAACTTCAAAATGTACACCAAGAATTTAAACAGTAATTATGCAGGTAGTCAAAGTTTGTGTGATAATAGATAATAATTTCTGATATTTGAAAAATTTCAAACAAATACTGACTAAAATGAATACAGCTGAAGACGGAATTTCAAAATTCTTCATATTATTTGAAGGAATTATTGCTGTACTGGATTAATGGACTGTATGTATTATTTTTGAAATTACGCTATTGTATTAATATCTTCTCTATATCATTTATTGATACTAATTACAGATTTGTTCAAATTCTAAAAATTGTATAGAGTTAACTTCGCATACAATAACAAAAATCCAATTTACGTGACCTATAACTATTCATATATAAACAATTTTAATAAACAATCTCAGGTTCTTATCTCTGCACAGTCCGGCAAACCTAGAATTATGATCCCACCAAGTGTTGTTATTGCTCACGTAATATTATACGAGCTTAGTTCTACTATAATTTCTTTAAAGTGTTTAATTAAATTAATAATGAACACATATTATTATTTTATTGTTAATGGCTCATAAGTCTATAAATTGTTTATTTTGGAACGCTCGATCCGTTAAAAATAAACTACTCGAATTAAAGGACTTTATTTCCTTTAACAATACAAGAATCTTGGCAATAACTGAAACCCATCTATCAAATTCTGACAAAGTGAAAATCCCTAATTTCAACATTTATAGATCGGATAGAGATCGAAATGGAGGCGGTGTCATGCTTATCATCGATAAATCATTTAAACAATCCCACTGTCCATTACCTCATTTAAAATCCGCAGAAACGGTTGCTGTTAATTTACACTTGATTAATAATTGTACATTAACTATAATTTCTCTATATTTACCAACAAGCAAATCCATCTGTTACCATGAAATAAAAAGATTATCAGCCTTAAATGAACGGGTACTTATAATAGGAGAATTAAACAGTAAAAATAAATTATGGAATTGTCATAGTACTGACAAAAATGACAAACTACTTTTAAATTTAGCTTCACTCCTAAAACTCCAATTTTTTTTCCCGAATAAACCTACGTATTACCCTACTAATGAACGTTCCAAGCCAAGTACTCTCGACATCTTATTAACGAGATGATTTTATTCACTGAGCCGTCTTATTATATCTCTACCAATCTAAAGTTCGGACCACAACCCAGTTTTATTTCGCATCAAATTAAACACAAGTACGCAACCTTCCACTGCTAAATACCAGTATAAAGAGGCAAACTGGCCTAAATACAAAAAATTTCTAAATGATAATTTAGAATTCAATCCTATACTCAAAAGTAAAAATGCAGTAGATGAAATAATCAACAACCTATCAGATTTGATTTCCACCGCAGCTCACCAATCCATACTCAAAACATATGTAGCTCCAAGAGTTGATAAAATCCCTATTTCTCTTAAAATTTTAATTAAATTTACATTAAAATTAAATTTAAAAATAAAGTCCAACACTCGAATTCCACTACACTTAAGAAATTTATTACTAAACTTACAAGTCTCCTTAGAAAGAAACTCTACGAGTGAAGAAACAAAATTTGGTCTAAAACACTAGAATCATTTGAAAAAGATTCTAAACCTCAGTGGAAAATACACAAAGTTTTTACCAAAAGAAATCAATCAATCCCTCCCCTAAAAACCTCTAATGCTACATACGAATAGGATTCAAAACAAAAACTGAAGATTTTAGCCGATCACTTTGCAAGTATTCAAAACAATCCGAATTACTCAATCTCAAAATATCATATAAATAAAGTAACTAAAACTATTGACGACCATATGACTTTAATACCAGCTTCCGCTGATTTTAAACACACTTCTCCACAGGAAGTCGCGACTCTCGTCAAGTCCCTCAACATTAATAAGTCAACCGGCCCAGATATCATACCCGCAATATTAATTAAAAACCTTTCAAAAAAAGCAATAATTCACATTACAAACATTTTTAATAGCTGCATGAGACTTAAATACTTTCCGGTCAATTGGAAAAGTGCAAAACTTATCCCTTTGATCCAACCACATAAAGCTCCCGAATTACCTACGAGTTATAGACCCATTAGCCTTCTTAATATTTTTTCAAAACTGTTTGAAAAAATCATAGCGCATCGCCATACTCAACATATTTTAGCCAATAACATTTAAATAAACGAACAATTCGGATTCCGACATTACCATTCAACTACCAGCCAATTAGCTCGTGTGGTAGATAATATAACCGAAAATTTTAATAAATAAAAAACATAAGGGCTGATCCTTATCGACACTGAGAAAGCGTTCGATACTGTCACTCGAAATTTACTGATTTATAAATTAATAAAACTCAACATCCCAAGATATCAAATAATACTCATAGAGTCATTTTTAAGCAATAGATCTTTCTACCTATCAGTCAATAATTTATCTTCCCCCATTTACTACACTATTAAGGATCTTCCACATGGATCCTGCCTAAGTCCAATATCATTTAATTGATTCAGAATGATTTTCCTGAAATCAAAAACGTCGATAAAGTAGTATTTGCCGATGGCACAGCGTTATTCTCTTCCTCTTATCGAATAGACACCATTATCAATATATTAACTCTAAAAAAACATCCAAATACCTTAAAAAATGGGGACTACGCCTCAACATAGACAAAACGGAGGCCATCATTTTTACAAAACGAAGACCTGTACTCCCTCCGAACGTAATCTTAAACGATTCTTCAATTCCACTAGCCAAATCCGTGAAATACTTAGGAGTAACACTCGACAGTAAGCTTCTGTTCAATCAACATGTCAATATAAAATTAGAAAACGCCCGGAAAATGATGTACCAAATGTTTCCCTATTTCAATAAAAAATTAAAACTTTCTCCTAGTAATAAATTAATTCTATATAAATCTGTACAAAGACCAATCTTAACATATGCTTGTTCCATTTGGAGTTTCACAAGTGCAACTAACTTAAAAAAAATTACAAGTATTTCAAAATATATGCCTCAGAATTGTCAACAATTATCCGTATTACACCAAAATAACGAAGATGCACTCAGAATTAAAAATATCCTATATACAAGTTTACGTATTCAAACTAACTCATTCATTCTTTCAATCATGCCTCCACTCTCTAAATCCTTTAATAACTGAAATAGGTAATTATATAAAAGCTACGACACCTAGATATAAACATAAACGAACAAAACCTATACTAATTTAAGAAGCCTGTATTTTATTTTAATATCTTGTATTTCATTTAAATAGCCTGTAGTTTATTAATTTTCAGAACAGTGTTGGTTTTTTTTTTTTTTTTCTCATTTTTATTTTTACCAATAAGTAAAATATAATTTATGTCCAAATAAATTGTATAAAAAAATGTATTGTATAAGGGTATATACCGAATCAATTTTAAATGCCCAATGTAATACTATTTATGGAATACTATATTTATAAAAAAAAATAAAAAAATAATATATTAATGACTATGATGATTAATATATTAACCAATAAAAAATGTATTCTAATAGAGTAAGGTAATAGTTTTTTAATATATGTAATTACATTTCATTATTACATTTTACAAAAGTAATTACTTTTCAGCATTCATTATTGTACAATAGTTGATAATATATTGTGTTTATTTAGAATACTCTGAAGATGAGGTACAGCATCGAAACGTTCGAGAATAAATTAATAAAAATAATCATTAAAAGAAGATTATTTCACAAGTTATTTATATCTATTAAGTTTGTTAAGTTATGAATTACATTATTTTTAATAGTTCCTTAAATAATAAAATTATTATCATAATGATCATAGCTTTTTACATAAATAAATAAAGTTTTAGAACATATTCTTATTCATTTTTGAGTAGTTTATATAAAATACCTTTTTAAGTATTTTCTGAACACCTTATGACTTGGTAAATCCATACATAATTTTATTTATTTATTTGCTCTTTCGGTCCCTCTCTCTCGAGGTAAAAAAAAAAAGAGAAAAAGAAAAATACAAAAATAATGAATTGATCAGAAAAATTGATACTTAAACATTTAAAACCATTATTTACTGATGATCAAGATGTTATCATGTTGTTATATATGTTATACTTCTGATTATAGAGCATTGAAAAGAAAAGGTGTTGGAAAAGGAGGGATTTGAATGAGGATAGGGAAGAAACACGCCGGATATTAGAAGGAAAGGATTTCCAGAGGGAAGTGCAGCGGGCAACAAAGGAACGTTCGAATTATTCGGTTCTGTGGGAAGGGTTATAGAGGTCAGAAAGTCTCCATCTTGTTTCCTGTACGTGAACCGTGGATTTGAATAGTAGAAGGCTGTAGAGAATATTTAAAATAAAACATTTACAACAAAAATTCTCTGAATACTACAGATTTTTTAATAATGATATTACACGTTCTAAAAAATAAAAATAAAGATGGCTTACCACGAGAATAACGATGATTGATATCATCTTGTTGAAGCCCATGGCTTGTTGTTAACTAGGCGCTGTTCATCTAAACTGAAAAAAAAAATCATGTTAAATTTCAATTAATTTATTGAATTAATTCAATTAATATTGAATAAGCTATCAATATTTTTGTAAAATATTTAAAACGCTAAAGCTTTAAAAGAGAGGGAGAGGGAGTGGGAGAGGGAGAGGGAGAGAGTGAGTGAGAGTGTGGTGGGGTGGGGAGTAGGACTAGATATTGTTGGTTTTTGAATCATTAAAAGGACTTAGTTCAGAATATTTCTTATATAAAGGAAAATAAAGATACAAGGTAAAATTGATTTTAAAATAATAGTCTGATTGAAGTTTTTATATAAATAAAATAATGTTAATTTAGAGATATTTCAAAATAATAAATAACAATTACCAATAATAATTGGTTATAGAAAAAATGACAAATAAGTATAGAACCTAGGACATATAGTACATGAAGCGGTTAATAATGAATACCTTGTCGTGTTAATATATGATTAACTAAAAAAAATAAATAAAATAAAATATATATATATATATATATATATATATATATATATATATATATATATATATATATATATATATATACTGACTTCAAACATAATCACTTGTAGAAACTTGAAGATGGGTAAAGTGCCCGAAACGTTGTTGGCATGAAATATGATAGAAATATATAAGATTAATCTAAATAGGGTTATTAAATTGAATTTCTGACATACCTAAGCTTATAGAGTATATATTCAGATGCATTAGATACAAATTAATATAATCCTACAATGAAATATATTTCATTTTAAATTAAGTAATCAGTAGTCGGATGGTCTCACGTGCTAACAGCAACAATAAAGACCAAGCCTAGGTTACGGAAATAAAATGGTGATTAGTTATGCATAAATTTGTATATCTTGAAGGTACTTGAAGGAATCTAGTAGACGATATTTAGGTATGTTGTCAGAAACTAAGCACACATTTTTGTTGGAAGGGTTGCCGACCTTTCGGTCTACGCAATAGACCTTTGTCAGAGCTAAGAAAAAAAGATACGAGAATAATTAAACATGGTAGAGTTAAGATCTGATAAGAATAAATAGGAGAATATGACAAAACTAAAATAAAATACATAACTATAAAATCATAAACGTATAGAGGCCATACAAAACGAATAGGAATACATTTTAAATCATAAAAATAATAGTACATGTAATGGTAATTCTTCGGAGGATTTTAGATTGTTAGGATTGGATACAGGAGGGATTTTAAGGTTTCGTGGAACCCCAAAGCTCAATTCCGTATGTCTAAATAAACCTGATAATGATAATCCATATGAACTTTTTGTAATAAATTGCAAGTTTAGAGCGTTTGTTTCAAGTAAGTGTTGTAGTAATCGGTATCTTCGAGCAGTTTTTTGTCGTTTCAATCTTGTATGAGGATTCCATGTAAGACGCTTGTCAAGATGGAGTCCTAGGTATCGTATCTGTTCGACTGGGATAAGTAGAACAATATTAAAGGATACTGTTGGGCAGGAGGTCGAAGGTTTTCGACGAAGGGTAAAAGTGATATGATGGGATTTGGTGGAATTGATTTTAACCCTCCAGGTTACCATTCTTCTATGGATGTTATGTGTGACTGAAGTGCTAGGGATGTAGGCAGCAGTTGGGTCATTATTAACAAATAACACACATGTGTCATCAGCGTATGTAGCAAGGATAGTGCAAGCATGGGTAGGGATATCAGGTGTATAAATAGTGTAAAGAAAGGGACCTAGGATACTACCTTGAGGGATACCGCGGACTAAGAAAACAGGGATGAGTAGGCAAAATTATGGTTTATTTTGAAGGTTCTGTCACTGTGGTAGGAACGGATTAAAAGGAAATATGTAGGGGAGAGGAATTGACGGAGCTTATAAAGAAGTCCCGGATGCCAGGCTCGGTCAAAAGCCTGTTCTACGTCAAGAAAGATCCTTCAGCTGGATATTATATCTGCTAGACGATGACACTGCTGAATGGTGGAATGAGATGTTCGAAATCCAAATCGATGGTCAGGAATCGCGTGATTTAAATCTACGATTGGTCAGAGTCGTTTTAGAATGATTTTGTCCATGATAGAGAGATAGGACAGCAGGAAGATGGGTATTCAGGTGGGTATTCCACAAAAGGATAGCTAGGATCCTCTTACTCATTGATTTCTGTAAGGATTCTGGTAAGGAGTGTGATGAGTGGTCTGATTGTATTTTGTAGATCGGGAAGGAAGGATGAAAGGATTTATGTTATATCGGATGAATTTTGGCTGGGGTAGGAGTAGAAGGGATTGATCTGTCTAGGTGGGGGTTGAACCCTCATATGGGATCGTTGAGTGGGTTCCACATTTAAGGAAGTTTTTGATAAAGGATTGAACTGAGATGAAGATTGGGATAGAGCTGAATGGGGATTAGGATTGGTCTGTGGTGGAGTCAGTGGTGGTAACTTCATCCTTAGGGTAATATTTTTAGAGTTAATGTCATTTTTTAAAATTTTAGGCTGAGGATGGGAGGTCTGGAGGTGAGGATAAGAAGTCTGAAGCTGGGGATTCACGCTGTTTTCTGGAATAAGATAGCTTACTATAGTTTACTCGAGTATACAAGTCTCTTTATTTTAAATATTTCAGTATTGTTGGGAACGTGCTCGAGGTCACTGAAGAACAAAGGCAATGGATACTTTTCAGTTGGATGGATCACACCAAAGACATGTCGCACATTATAACCTAACTCTTCGATATCATTTTTGATGGCTGTAGTGGGTGTGGTGGTGTGTAGTCTTCTCAAAACTACTCTAAATGTTTTTCCATCTCTTAATTTGTAATAGTGAAAGTCGAAATTTTTTTCAGATAAATGATTCATAAGTTTTTTTATAATTGTCTTTATTAGTGGTGTTAATTTTAATATCATTAATCCTGGAGTAACATTTAAAATTTGTTTGTCCAATTTAATCAGATATTTCTTTACCAAATGCAATGAAGTCGCGAATATTGGCAACAAATATTGGTGGTGGCTCAGGTTCAGTGGATTTCCGAGATCTGGATTCTGTAACAGTGTTATTGAGGGCTGCAAACGTATTTCTGGTAGAAATGGCTGGTGCACTTTGGTTGGATTAAATTTTGTTGGCTGCAAGTTTACTGCGAGTTTCAGGAAGTGAAACTTGTTTAGGCTTCAACCTATTAATTTTTTTCTTATTTGGCGAGTTTCCAGCGGAGCCAGGAGGAGCATTTCTTTGGCGCTTCTGGAGAGGTCGCCTTTTCAGGTGCTGTGAATCAGTTTCACTTATTTCAGAGAAAGCAGTTTCTTCGTCCGTCTCCATGCACGATTGCTTATTCGTTGGCATGATGAAAATAATTAAAATTTATGAAAAGAAATTAAATTAAATTGAAAGAGATAAAAAAAAAATACTGATATATATATATATATATATATATATATATATATATATATATATATATATATATATAAATATATACACACATACAATATAATACATAAAAAATAGAAATAAAATTAAAATTTAACTTCTAGGATATTTACAATTACGTTAAAAAATATAAGATAAAGCAAACATCTTCTGGAAGTAAAAAGAAAGAAAAGGGGGAGGGAAATGTATTCATATAGTCCTTGGATTCGATCTCGTTAACAGCCAGACGAGATATAGACTTGTTTAATTTTAGACAGAGTTTGTAAAAACACTCCAGATCACTTAAGAGATTGTACGTGGTCATGAAAGACGACGTCGATAGAGGACCCTCGTGCAAAGTATTGATAAGTCAGCTGTTTACTGAAAATGTTTAATGCACCTCCAGCCGTATTACCGATTGAATTAGTTTTAAAAAATTCACAATCGAATAATGTAAAATATTTGAAAACAAATTATGATAATTATTATTTCTAAAAATGTTTGAGCAATCATTATTCGATACGATTGATTTTGAATTTAAGTATGTAAATTCTATAATTTATCCTACACTAAAGTAACGCCAAAGAGAACTTGCTAACAAACGTCTAAATTGCTATTCCTGTATCTTTACTATTAATTGCAATTACACCTTTTGTTTTAGTGAGTTAAAATAAAAATAATACGAGTGCAGGGAGATGGGGTGACACTAATAATACGTTGACATTCGCATGATGGTATGGAAGGATCAATCTAATTTATCAAACCCTAACTAACAATACGAGTAAAAAAAAATTGTGTTTGTTTAATTTCTAAGAATAAAAGGAATTATTCTATAAGCACGTCTGGCAGACTGCTTAATAACTGCCACCATCTCTCTCAACCTCTACCAGAAACAACAGATGTCCTTAATTGCTGAAGAAAATCTCTCCATCAACTTTTGTTCTCCCGCGTTCTCACACACTATTTAAAACATTTTCACTCACTCTTCTGGATATTAATTTATCACCAATCCACATAGCGTGGCCAAATTATTTTAGTGTCTGAAATTTTGTGCAAGGTAATGTGGGGTGTGCGTTTTCGGGGTAAGTGCGTAATCGCTGCGTAAAAACTGCCCTTAAGTGAGTATGAATGCTGAACACTGATGTATCACAAATCAGCCAAAGAAGTTCGCTAAGGTGAAGTATAACGAGTTATAAAGATATCAGTTCCGACCTGTACATTAAGATGGATCATTCAATTTCTCCTGTACAGTTGAATAAGTGTTTATTTTATTTTTTTACTTTTTGCAGTAACTGGAACCTTCAGAAGCTGTTTCTCAAAATACTTTAGCGCTTGTTAGTGTTGCTCCGCCAAAACATGATAATAGGGGTAAGTACAGATCTCTGTTGTGGGACAAGTGCATATGGTGTAAACTTACCTCTACTTTCATGCTTTGCAGGGGCGACTGGGGACTAGCGCATTGAAATAAATGTCATTTTTTTAAAACATTTATTCAATTATATTTCACATTCTACTTTCATGACTGACACTGAAGATTGTAAAGTGTGAAACTCAGGCAAACTTTAAATTGTTTCGATGATTGCATTAGTAATTCTCCGAATATAAATCTTCGGAAACGATTTATTTCGCACTTGCCTCACAACGGCTACTGCTTGTTATTATAAGTCTTCCAAATACCTTGTACACACTTATCCCATTAGGCAGGGGCAAGTATGCACTAGGTACTACTAAATTGAATTATCAATCTCATAAATATGGACACAATTGAAACGTGGGGCTTGAATATAATAATATATAATACAGCACTATAGATCTCTTTTCCGGCTCTCAGGTGCGATGGATTTTGACAAATGAGGTGTCAAAAGAAAGGGAATTTCATGGAGAAGCGACAAATACCAATTTGAGTATTCTATGCGCTACAGCGGCTGCTATTATTAAGCCGAAAAACCTATTGTTACATAGATTGTGGCGCAAAACGGATCAGATGATTTAGATGAAACATGTCTAAAATATTCTCCTTAAAACAATTTAGCTAACCATTCATATACTACATCTCTGAAAAAAAGAAGATAAAAGTTATGACGGAAAGAATATATAATTTGCTCAAAACTTAGAAATATTACATTTTTCGTCAATTATACGAATGTTCATTTGATAGGTAATCAAATTCCCTACAAAACAAAACATTATAATGAAACGAGCAAGGTTTGCTCCATGTAAGAGAATATATTTTATTTATACACTAATAGCTTACTAAATAAATGTATTAAATCTTTATGTTTTCAAATATTACTTAAAACAAATAATTAAACTTGTACTATATCCCTAATGTATTAAAATCTGATGCAAACCTATGATTTGTACACAATTTTAGTATGGGTCCAGCTAGTTTAAATATATTCGTCTAAGGAACACTTATTTTTAAAAAGAGGAATAATCTAGCTTTAAAAACTAAAGTAATTTAAAGCCAAACTTTAGAAAATCTAGAGCGCACTTACTCCACATTATCTTAAAAGGAGATGCTGAGCTACGAGTTCTTCCTCTGCAACCGAATACAATATTGAAATCAAAAATAACTGATAAGATTTTAATATTATTCAGATAATAATTCTTGAAGTATGCTGAATTAATGCAAATATTTATTTATACTTACACATTTATCATAAAAAGACCTCTTATTCCTCATTCTTCATTTTCGTCAGGGAAGCTGACACCAGAAGCAGTACTTCGGAGGTTGTCCAAGTTTCCTTAGATCCATGTTTTCAACTCTGATAGGGTAGGTCATATATGCTTACGTTGTCCCTCAGAGAGCGAGCAGAAATGGAAGGCATTCTCTGTTGTCTAATTACCAAATCCACATAGAAAAAGTAGACATTGAGTAAATGTGCTCTTCTGATAAATAATGCATTAATTGTTCTGTGTTTAATAAAACTAAAATGATTTTCGATTTCCGGTGCAATTCCATCATCCATGGCAAGACTGTTGATTCTTTCATTACATGTGAGACCGCTGCACCTTAGAATTCAATGAAGCGCAACCTCTTTGTATTGAAACAAGAAGTTTTTAAGTTAGGTTAACTCGAAGGTTTGCTAGGAGGGTTTTCTGTTCCAATAGATTGCCTGTCGAATAGAAGCTTCGTCGGTCAATAGAAATATTTTTTAGAGTTTGGGGTCTCTTCTGAATGCAGTAAGTATTTTTGGCGTATGTGCCGGTATAATAAAATGCGCAAAGTATTTCTCCACGCTAGTGGATCTGAAAATATTATGTTGTTAGGGTAGCATTTGCATTGCCACAAATTATGTTATTAATTTTATATACACATATATTGTGTATATATATATATATATATATATATATATATATATATATATATATATATATATATATATATATATATATATACGGGAGTTGCCTGGAGAGCGCCATAGTGAATACGTGCTTGTTAACTCGTCCTATTATATATATATATGTATGTATGTATTTATAAACAATTTAAATTGTAATATGAGATGATTGAGAAACTTATTTATACCTTGCTTAGCCTCTTAGATGGAATACAAAGTAAATAAAGACTCCCTCCTTCAGCATACTCTTCCTTTGTAAATAACACGTTCAGTTACATCCCCATGAAAATTTGCCTTTTTTGAGCTATATAGTTTACAGCACGTATCCAAGGTTATTAACATACTCCTCCGGCTCACATCTAATGATTTTAACAAATTTCTTGTTTATTTGTTCATTTCTATATAGCTCATAGCTGAACTGATTGTGACTATTCACTATTTGCCTCTGATATCCCATATTTCCCTCAATTCCCACTACTTAGTGTATCTAAAAGTGTATTTACTGTCGATAAGGACGTCTATCGATGGAGTTAGGATTGGCGGTAAGTTGTGAGTGAAAAGTCATTAGACGCTTAACAAGTAAATAGCTTGATACATTTACAACGTTACATATACACTGATATAGTGTAATACTTTACCATAAATAAAAGTCATTCTAAGGTGTCAACTGTCAGGAAACGATTTATGTGGATGATCAAATATTAAGTGAACGGACCAATTAAAATGATTGTAATTAAATCTTAAGATATAAATTATTGTATCATTGATCCCTAGATTTGACGGTACAAGTAATTAAAAATAAACAAAATTGCTATTTTCCGTATCTAACGAAGATTTTGTTCTCCCTTCCAGGCTGTTTTCGTAACTACTTCGCCAACTCGGTAATTTTTTTTTTTGAGAACGCAGATAAATGTTCACGCCCTGGATTCGAACCGTAGCCTAAAAAAATATTCAGTTTTTGCTTAAGAAAACTCTCCACCTAGTCCTGAATTTGGAACGATTCCAATGGAGATCTGGATGAGACGAATGCGTGCAATATTTCAATTGCTTCTAATCCACACTTTAGGTAATAAATCGATGTTCTTACACTTTAGAAAATAATTAATTTTATGTACTAAATATGTACTATGCAGTAAAGTAAAAAAGATAAAAATAAAAAAAACGATTTAGATGAAAATAAAATCAAAGAGATGTAACTTAAATATATTCACGAAATAATATCAATTTGTTGTTTATTAGGCTCATAGTTACTAAATACACAATTCATTAATAGATTCACAATATATTTACTTTCATAATCTTGTTTTTTAATGAATATTATCACTTATAAATTATAGATATATCTTCATTGTTCTTTAAGATGACCATAACATATGGTTATTAAAGTAACATTCACATATAAAATAACACGTTAGATTGATATATGTCAACATTAGGAAACAATAATTTATATATTAACGCATAGGAAAGGTAGAGCGTCAAATAAAAATCTTAAATAATTTTATTTTTATGCTCTAATCTGTTCATTATTATTTTACAGTTATTTATTTTTATATTAATTAATTTATTTTTATATTAAGTTATTTTTTATTCACATTACAGCTGTTGTTAGCTCTTTTTTTAGACCTGCTAACAGAACCTGTAACTATTAATAACATTTTAATCAATTAGGTTTATTATTTTTTCCATTCTATTACCCTTTGCTACTAACCTTACATATATATTTCCATATATTTTTATGTCAGACTACTTACATCGACCGGGCGTAGGAGTGATGACCCTACACCATAAATATACCTTAATCGGGAACCTTAATTGTGGTTTTCCAGGATGTCAATAGCCGCCCGGAGGTTCGGTCCATGGAAAGTCTGCTGAAGACAACAATGAACTACTGTATGGGTAGATTTCCATGGTATGTAGTGCCAACAGATGGGGGGGGGGAGGGAGAAATAAATAAAAAAAGAGAAGATGGTATGTTTGAGTGTGTGTGTGTGTTTAACTAATTGTTTGTATATTTTTATTAGCACTGATTTAGGTTATCAAATTGGGCTGAAACGACAGTTTGGGATATAAAACTATTTTTTATTTGTATGTACAAAACAACTATGATTTAAGGGCAATAGGCATTAGTTCTTTATATACTCTTACCATATTTAGAGTACAAATAAATAAATAAAATTAAAGTTAAAATAAAGTATAATAAACATTTTAAAACATTGGCATACTAATGAACAATATTTACACTCAGCCTAGAGAACTGTGTACCAGTTTGTCCACCACTTGTTGAGGGAAACGAACGCTTCTCTCTCAAGAATCGTTGGTATTGAAATCTAGTGGAGGCTTAGCGAACACGCCACTATAGCACAGTGGTTTTCCAACTTTTCAATTGATTTCAAAAAATCATAATAAATGACGAAAATTTGTTTGCTAAATTAAATAAAAAACGGGTTTATCATAGTATTTTTTTTTAAATAATAGATTATCATATGAAGTGAGAGAATTGAATTCTTTTTTAGATACAAATTTTTTGGCCATTTATAGCAGAATATTCCAATCTCAAATGTAAATTAGCATAGGCTGGCCTTCAGAAATAAGAATATTTCGGGTTCGCACATAAAAGTGACTATGTTGAAGTTTAATGGTGCCTGAAGTACGGGAAAACTGAATCCTCACCCTCCTTGAATAATATCTGAATACGAATAAGAGGATAAAGAATGGCATTTTCTCTCTTCAGCTTTTCCTATATTGTTTGTATGACTAAATTATCGAGAGCATTAATGTGCTGAGCATAATGTGATACCAGTTAATGGTAACTTAAAGTAAAAATAAAGCAGTATTTAAAAAAAAATATTTTTATAATACGTATTATGTTGAATTGATATAATTTGCTTCACAGATCTTTTCTTTCCATCTCTAGTTATTGTTTATCGATCGGATCCATATAGCTCTGTGTTACCCCATGTTCTTCGAACACAATAACACAGAGCTATGAAAATGTAAGAACATGCTCTTTATCTGTTTCACTACATATCATTTTGACTTATATAACTTCTAAACCTACAATATGTTAATTTACTTATATGATTGCAAGTATTTCACTTCTTCTTACATAACGTCTGTCACGAATTTCATATTGTTTTAATTTTTCATTATTAATTGGGCTTATTTTCTCATAAAATAATCATTTTTAAATAATTTCATATTGCCATAATTTTTATTTATCATGCCCATACATTATTTTTATCTATATGTGACCACCTATATTTATTTATATATTTTCATGTTTTTTATTTCAAAAATGTCGTACTATATTGGTTGTTATCTTGGTTTTTCCTATTTAGCCCTTATGAAGGCCTTTAACGTTGGCCGACAGTAAAAAATAAAGTTCACTTTTAAGTGTGTTTTCCTTTATTTACCGCAACCCCACTCCCTCCTCCGACAAAATTTTCCTCATATAACAATTTATGATATTAGTAATATTAATCACAACTAAATATAGTTGAAGTTTACCATAAAAAGGAAAATAGATAATCAATTAATTTATCGGAATGGCCAAGTCAAAATATGACATATTTTAGACGTTATTTTGGAGGATTTTTAATAGTAGAGTCAATACATTTGATAACTGACGACGATCCGAATATATCTATATCTATACATATACTTGATAAAAATTTAATTGTATTTTTTATGGTTAGGTGACCAATTAGAATTTCTGTTGATAATACAAAAAAAAAGAACAAGTTACTTACAGTTTTTGAGGAGTAGCCAAAAACATCCCTGTATAGCAGAATTGAATACAGATGTGAAACTTAAAAAAATCTATTATTAAATCCCGTAACAATTAAAATATATTCAAAGTCTCTGAGACTCTTCCTCTATTTTAAAGGAGTGGGGATACTTTAAAAATTGGGAAATCAGGCTAGGACTCTGAGCACTCTCCTGTCTATTTGAGAAGAAAGTAAGATAACATTGGGATCCAGGTTCTGATATGATTTCCCCATTTTAAAAGACTATTTCTACAGTATATTATGTGTTGCCAAATTTAAAAAAAATGTTGCTTACCAAAGCTATTTATATTTTTATTAAACTTATTGTTAGTCATAAACATTGCTCAGACAACGTAATTTGAAAGAGTATGTAAAGTAATAATGGTAAAATAAAAAAAATAAAAAAACACGTATCTATATAAATGAATTTTGAAAAATTATGAAATAAAAGAAAGTTCGACAAACAGTAAAATACATTTTTAGTAATGATATTCGACAGAATAATTTCTTTCTATCTATTTTTTGCAATGGATCCTTTAGACTCTCTAGCTCTAAATTGTGAGGAAAAGAATATACGCTGAAAGAGTTAATCTTAGTTTATTTATAGATTATGAAGGTATTTAAAATGAAACCAAAAAATATTTGGCAGATAACAACAGCGTAAGAATTAAGTCGGAAAATAGCCACTAAAGGTGCACATATAATTGTTTCTATTCAAAATCATTTGTCGGTTATAAATTTCTAATCGGCAAGTGATTTTGTTTTATAACAATTATGTTAAATAAATCGCAGTAAAATCGACAATGTGACAATAATTTGAAAGCTGATAATATTTTAGGGACATAATAATAAATAGGAGCTTAGAATCCCACTGTATCCCTGGGGTCTTAAGTCGAACAGCTGTAATTTAATTCTACCATAACACAATGCAACACACTAATAAAAAAAAATTCAAAAATTTACACTTACTTGTTTCTATTAAAAAAAATTAACAATTATATTAGGAAGTAAGTAATATTCTAGGAATGAACTTTTCCAGTTACAAAAAAATAAATAATAACATAATATATTTACATACTTCTCTTCACCCTGATAATTTAATTCATCTAGGAAAGTTAAAGAAGTTAATTGTTTACCAAAATCCGACATTGTTTTTTAACGTTCTATTGATTTAATCTAATTTGCCCGTTCATTTGTAACCCGCAGACCCGCAATGCTGTACGGAAATGAGGCATAGTGTTTGTAATAATTAAGGCGCTTAACGGACGTAAGTATGAGGTGAGGTTTATTGAGTTTATGTTGTACACTTTTCCATATTAACCAATTTATTTTAATTGCTGACTAAGAAATATTATGCGAATAAAATATTACTGTGGTTTTTAATATGTTTATTATTTTGTCTTAAATAAGAGAGAAGTGCATAAAAGAATCTAAAATATCACATAAATTCTATACACATTTCTAACGCTCTAAATACAGTTAATCCAGAAATGTAAACAAAAATTCTTTTAGATTCTTTTTCCTAAAGAAAAAAAATAACTCCTATATTTATTTCTACATTCCTTTTCCTTGAGCATAGATAAACATTACTTTAAATTTTTTTTTTTTATTGTTTGGATACTTTTGTCAATGTACATTAACATTTTATATCAATAGAATTTGTTAAGACTATGCAGATAAGTAGCCAAGCAGTGGCATACGCCGGGAGGGGGAAGGGATCAAGGTGATATACCTTCCCCCGTGAAATGTTCGAAAAAATATGATTTTCTTATAAGTTTTGTATTTTGCGTACTAATATTTGATCAAATTTTCATTCTCATCCTTAAAACTTATGCCCTATTTGGCGATTATAGACACTTCGTGGATACTTGCCTTATTATTAAATCCCTCCCTAAAAAAAAAAAATCTGCACCTGTAGCCAAGATAAACTGTTTTTTTTTTTTTTTTTTTTTTTTTTTTTTTTTTTTTTTTTTTTTTTGATAGAATTTTGAACTTATTTGTCTTGCAACACTTTCATTAAATGAGTACAGGTTATGTTGGTAGGAGCTGTTCATCTGTTGGTCCTGGTTTAAGTTTCAAAGACAGATACCATGGTAAGATGAAGAAAATATTTAAAATGAACTAATAATTTAAATAAAACAATTTTTTCACGTTCACTTAAACATTTGAGCCGTCCAATACTTAACGCTCTGTATTTTGTTTCGTCTATATTGGTGCATGTTTATATTTTAGATTTAGACCATAGGTTTCTAAAGTTTTTTTTTCCAGAACTAACGACCTATAACTATCCCTACTGGCCTATTATTGATTTTTCAAATTCATCATCTTTATAGACATTTTCGAGACTGACACAGAGTTACTCACTTTGATACAGTAGAGTGGAAAATTATCAAATAAAAAAGTATTTTATGTTTATAGTTTTATATTTATTAATTAAAAATACAGAAAATACAAATTTTGTAACATTTTTACATAAAATAAATATGCAAAAAATTAATTCTCCTAATGGGAGGACTGAGCCTAATGATTTTATAGTAAAATTTTCATATTTGGCTTCATTTTATTTTTGGCTTCATATTTTACTTCATTCATTTAATATTTTTGGCGATTGATTAGCAATCTGGTTCTTTTTTTTTTTCTTCTTTTTTTTTAATAAGATTGGTAACCGTGCTGAAACTCCTTCCCAAAATGGAAGAGCTATCATAAAATTTGTCGTGGTACCCCATAATGCAGGATATTTAACAGATATGTCTATCTGAAGTCAGAATTACTGATATCTCTTTTTAATCTGTACCTTATGTTCATCTTATTATTTTCTAGGAGCTTTTCGTAAAATCATTGTTGAATATTACTTCCATTTAAACAACTTTATTCAATAAATCAAATTACTGACATTTGACAATTTCCCCTTCCTCAGACATTATATTATGTAAAATCACATCAACGAAATAATATAATCATACTTTTTACAATAGGTAAACGATAATAATAAATTTTTTACAACATTAATTTACCTTTAAATCTTCTCTATAAAATAAAATTTGTTATAAATAAATCCATTTTTACGTTTCGACTAATTGGTTATTACATTTTTTTTTAAATTGGCATGTTCATCTAATTATCTAAGTCCCAACTGAACTGATCCGGAATGGCTGATATCGCTTTTAAAAGTGCACCTTAAGCTCTTCATTGGTGATTGTTCCAATAATTTCTTCAATGTCAACGTAGCGGTTAATAATCTTCTGTATTTCCATTTTCAATACATCTTCAAATCTACTTTCAAAGTCTGTGTAAAGCACATTTAAATGTTGAATGTAGGCTAAAAGGTCTACCATATAGATAAGATCCACTGGCGTGGATCCTCAATTTTCTTTTCTCTGGCATAAACCACTTGCAGGTCGGATTCAACCATCTGGGGTTGATAACAGTGGACGTTATTAACAATACCGTAGGTGGTTTTTTTTAACTTCAGAATGAGAACAACTGAAGAATCGCAAACGCAGTTTTGCAGTAATGCCGTCCCAATTGACGAGCCGCTAACTACCTACCAAATGTCGTACCCTTCTTATCTCCTTGAAATTATAGGACAACCAGATTTAGAGGGAGCCAGGGGTCTTTTATCTTCAAACAGTTTATAAAGAGGCTGGAAAAGAGAGAATAAGCTTTCGGAACTACTGAGGATAATGAGATTCTGATGAGGGGCGGCTTGATTAGAAGAGGGGGGGGGGCTGGGTCGAAGGGATTGATGGTCGAACGTCAAAGGAACCGAGAGCTTGAAGTGGCCTGCTTAGCACAGTTTTGAGGATTTGTTTGAAAGTGCGGTTATGGTAAATCGGCGGTAATGGAACTGAAACTAGCCGAGAACTGATTATTATTTATGTATGCGGCAAGGGTTGACTTTGGCAACTTGGCCCCAGCGACTCTTTGCCGTTCTAATCAATATCGCTTCGCTCGTCGGAATAATAATCGAGGCCGATTTATTTCTAGATACCATATTTAATTTCAATTAAGCGGAGTGGTCCAGAGCTAATGCCCTACATGGAGGAGAATCGACCCGGTGAGAATAAACGGCTCATGAAGAGCAATGTTCGCAGGTCATGTGTTGTTTTAAAAGCTGGCGAATGAATTACTACATGATACTTTTAAAAATGACATTTGAATAACTTTATTACACCTTAGTGTTTTTCGATTATTGGAATTTTATACGATGTCGGTTTTGATGCGTTGCTGGTTGAGACAATAACAAAAACGTAAATGCTTTCAGAAAGAAGATTTATTGATGCATTGTTATGCAACTGTTATTGATCCTTATGATGGCCATTTCTTAAAAGTAAGCTTAATAGCGGGAATCGCAACTTGCAAGATAGAATTCTAAAAACAATATGTTGAAAAAATACAGTACTGTTTTATTTTTTAATTATCTTAAATGTTCCATTTGAAAAATAAAATAAGAGATAGACAAAGAGATCAAGTTGGATTTAATACTGTGATCCATCCATTATATCCATAAGGATTATACAGCTGTAAAATCCTAGCCCGTCATGCTGGCACAGTGGTGGCCAAACCGCGGCGCATACCATCTCCTTTAACTGGATATCCTCCCTCGGGCTCATGCTTTTCATTAGTTCAACACCATAACCTTTCTATTACTAAAATGCATCTGCTCCTCACCAGATATATCCTTATAGGAGTCAAGATGTTATTATAATCACTTGCTGCACACCTTTGGTTCTTACTTTCCCTTTGGTTCTTACCCTGTCTTCCAACTGCGTCTCGGCAATTCAGAAGTTCTGTTTTGTCAGGGTACATCCCAGACCTGGCCTGTCCTGTTCTGGGCTGGGATTCCTAGATGTTATTTTTTGAAGTATAACGTTTCATTTTTCGGAAAAACCTTTGACACGGCTCAAAAATGCCTCTCTGCCTCAGGCAGAAACCTGGGAAATTCTTATTTGTTTTTCTGCCCCTGAATCAGAACTAGTGTTGGGTTGTATCGTATCAAACTGATACTACGTCACTGATACCGACAAGTAACATGTACGCTAAAATGTGACCAACGAAAAGTATCAGTCCCATGCTGGAACTTCCCTCCTGGAAGTACCTGAACAAAATCACCGGAGCACGGGCTTCCAGAGGGATCGAATTGAATAAGAGTTGACTAAAAAAATGTATACAGTCAAATAGTATGTTGAACAAATATATGAGAAAAAAAATTATCATTTCAATCTATAATAAAATATCACATACCTTCTATCTTACAGTGTAGCCTAATTTATAAATATTTATGTTTATTAAAGAGAAAAGGAAGTGTTGGCAGTTGAGTCTATGCTAGCATGATCATTGAATTTTGACTCGATTATTTAAACTTTTGCAGAAAATAAGGCAAGAAGAGAGTTATTGTGAACAATCTTTGCAAATAAAAATAAGCTTTGTTATCTTCAAGCTTGAATAATCAAAGTTTTGTTTTGAACACTTTACTTGAGAAATTATTATTAAATTCTACTATCATTATTAAGTAATTTTGTGAAAAACATTGTGGTTATTCACGTAAGAAAGTAAAATCAGCCTTGCGTTAAATCGCCTCTGCATAAGAATCTGATAACAATAATTTTTATTTATGGGATTAATCCATATTTATTTATATTCCCTATTAATATGAATAAGGTCAATACATATCACAATATAGTGTCAATAACATATTGGCAAGTTTGTTTGTGTTTGTAGCAACCCTCTCTATTTGAGCAAAATAACTTAAAAATGATGCATGCCTATTTGTTATTATTCCAAAATAAATTGGGCTTTTGAATTGTTCATTTTTTTTTAATTCAATCTATACTTTTATAACTCTCAACGACTTTAATTAATGTACAGTAGGTTTTATCGATAAGCCCTCAAGAATTTAGGTGCTCACTAATAGTATAGTAAGAATCTATTCCTATACCTGACAAAAAATTATTGAAGTCGAAGATATTAAAAACGTTTTCGCTTAGAGTTTATTCTTGAATTGAAGAGTTTCAAATAGTTAAAATTCACTCAATAACTTATTATTTTCTCGTTAATGTTTTAAAGGGTATATCAAAAATCCCTGATCTCAATCCATTTGAGATCACCCAGTCCATGCTGCTCGACATTTTTGATGTTGATAATTTTTTTACCCTTTATTCCCTATCATTAGGTGAGTTGAAACCTATGGTTAAAACATTTTACAGGGTCATACTTCTTTTTTTTTTTTGCGACCATTTTAAATTTGAAAACAAGTTTTGGGAAAATGTCTTTAACTGTGGTAATTTTGCAGATATAAAAACAAAACAAAAAACTAAAATTATGATAATAATATACTCTACATTTTTTTTCACACAAAACATCACCTAAGTAATGAAGAAAGTGATTAAAAAAATTCAAGAAAATTGACATAATACGAGACATTTAGCGCTCTAAAAGTGAAGTAAGAAAAAGAGATTCACTCATAGTTTTTTTTTCTTGTATAGTTTTATCATTTTACTATTTGATCTAGAAATTTCAATCTTGAAAACATGCATTTTTTTTTTTTTTTTTTTTTTTTTTTTTTTTTTTTTTTTTTTTATGAATTTTCGCTAAGACTCAATTGGTTCTAGAGTTATAAATTTGCTTAGCAGCAGAAAGCAAGTTTTGGGAAAATGTTTCTATATCTATTATAATAGACCGGTAAGTTTGCTTGTGTTTGTGACAGCCCAGTGTATTTGAGCAGCATAGTCTAGAAATAAAGCATTTCTTGTAGCTATTATTTCAATATGACTTTGAATTAATATAATCGAATTTAATATAATATAATAATTATATTTCGACTTGTTGATTTTTTTTCAATGAGTTTATATCATACTGTTTATATGCTTATTATATACTTTCTTATCAGTTGGAATAAAATAAGGAGGTAATTAATTCAAACACTATATTTATAACTTTGATTAATCTATATATAGTAGGCTTTGTTGATAGGTCCTTAAGAATTTGTGCGGTGAGCAGTAGTATTGTAAGCATCTATTCCTAAACCGGACCCATAATACATGAACGTTTTTCTGACACACTAACCTTCTCGTAATAAAGTTCATCAATTAGTAAGCCCATTCAATACGGCGGTCATATTGCTGAGCTTACCGAGCATACTGCACAATAAACAAAAAACTAACTCGGTTGTCACTGTTACTGCCTTTTAACATAAACTAATTTATTTTATTGTTAAATGCAAGTTAAGAATATTTTTTTAAAAACCTCAGTGTTTTTTCACTAAAAATGTGGTTCAGCTATCTAAATTTTGAAGGTTTAGCCTATAACTTCAAAACGGTGAAAGCTTTCCCAAAACTATCATCTGCTCCTGGTTTTCGAATCCTTTCCAGAGGTACTGAAGTTGCGAGGAAGGCTTCTCTGAACGACTGAGAGCTCAGAGATAGACTAAATACTGAAGTGCATCCTATGTACTATTATTTACTATTATTCTATTATTTGGAGGTCGGGGTGGCCGAGCGGGATAACGCACTTACAAACCTAAAGGTTGTGAGTTCGAATCCCGGCACCGGCATGAATTTAATTTAATTAAATTAAATAATTCAAGCAATTTATCCCCCCTCCTCCCCCCGGGTATGTGAGGCCCGTCAGCCTACTTGGAGGCAACTCACAACAAAGACCGGGCGTAGGAGTGATGACCCTACCCCGTGTACCTAAAATTGAGAATCGCGGTGTGGTCTCCCAGATACCACATCGCGCGGCCAAGGATTTCCACGGTCTACAGTGGCAACAGAAAAAAAAAATTATTCTATTATTTTACTATTAGTATTACTTTATACTAAATGTACTATTATTTTATTAAAGGTAAAATTAAAAAAATAGTACTTATAATTATAATTATATTACAATACTACAGTAATATTTTAATTGTATTATAATATCTTTAAGTCGGCAGCTTAAATAAAATATCTAAAGTGGATACGTGTAATACACGAAATCAATAATTTAAACTCACACTGTTGTCCGCTTCAATAAATACAAACACTATACCTCATCGCTATATTTATCCATTTCAATTACCTATATATATTGTCATTGATAACTCTGTAAGTATTAAAAATTGTTAATACATATTGAAAAAATATTGAAATTCTTTCCTCACAATGTTCGTTTTGCGCCTTTAGCGGAAAAAAACACTATACAGCATCACTGTGTGGAATGACTGAAGTGTTGGCTTTAGCAATGAAGGGACAAATTAAATCAAGTGACCAGAATGTAAAAAAAAAAAAAAAAAACCGAAGTAGGACAAAAAATTTAAATTTTTTAAAAACTATTTAAAATGAACTCAATTTTTATGAAATGTGTGTATACTGTTTATATGATAATTTAGTTTTTGTGACTACAAAAGTTTACAAATTATTTAAAATGCCTAGAATATAGACGATTACACACTTGGTCTAAATATCAATAATTTTTATGGAAAAAATCGTTTTTTTTTTAATTTTTTAAAAAAAGTAACAATTGTGTAACAACTGATATTACCTTACTGAATCACCATAATATAAAACAAATAAAAGTAGGAGTTTAGGAAAAAGATATAAATTTTTTATCAGCTTTAGATTAATTCAATTTTTAGGATTAAGATATGTTACGTATATAGGTTGTGTGATAATTTAGTTTTTGTCACTACAAAAACTGAAAATTCCTTGATTATCGACGCTTAATTACCAAGTACAATTAGTAATAGTTTTAAATAGAAAAAATGTGTTTTTTGGTAAAATGTGTTGATAGTTTGTTTTGTCTTGTTATGATAGAATTACAGCTGTTTTCCTTGAAAAGATAAAAGCACCAGAGATAATGTGGACTTCTAAGTTTCACTTTATTATTATGTCCCTTTCGATGGCAGAGACAATTTTCGAATTTTTATAGAAGACATAACCACCAAGAGGATGCTAGTTTTTATAACCGACATTAGAAACCCAACTTCATGTAGACTTCCAGTCGAGAGGTCACGAGGGAAATAAAAGGAACTAACAGTTTTTCTTAATGATGACCGTAAAAAATATCTATCGGCACCTTATACTGAAGATGCATCGACTTTTAAAACATCTATTTTAATGGCAAAAGGAATTCCTTATATTAAAACTAATTCTAGTCTCATTGGCCGGGTACGCATTAATATTTCCAGCCAAAAGTACGAAACATACTTACTGAAGTTTATGCAAAACATACTAAAAGCAACAACAGGGCAACTGTCACTTAGTCTCATTCAAATTATAGAGGTGTATGTGAAGATAAAAAGATAGGGAATCAGGAAAAAAGGAGGGTGGTGCTAAAATTCAAATAGAACAACGAATAATTGTCGTCTACAATCAAGAGAACCCATAGAATAAAGTTCACGTAGATGTATTGTTTTACGAAACTGAAATAGCGTATTTAAGGTAGGGATAAGCCTGTGATGTTACAGTAACTTTTAGCCGAAATCGACTTGCCAGAAGTTCCACTTAAACTTATCGATTTTACACATTTTTTTACAATTTTCTCGAAAAAGGCTCAAACGATTTTGATCAAAACTCGTTATATCAATTTACAATTAAATGCTCTTTTACAAGAGTTGGGTCTTATCCTTTTTGAATTAGTCTGACTGGACATAAATGCCGAATGGCTTCCTCTAAAGTACCTTTATTTTGTTTATTTGAAATATATAGCCATCTATTATTATTAATAGTTATAAAAAATGGATAGAAATAAACTATGAAAAAAAAATTAAAAAAGAAGAAATATTTTTCCAGGTTGAAAACATATTTCCGGAAATCAGAGTAGTAATATTGATATATAATACACTCTTGGAAAGCTTAATATTTTAGAAAAATTAATATCCAACATATAAAGCCATAAAAGAGGGTACGAAAAACGCATGAACTTAACTGATTGTTGTAGCTAATAATTTCTGATTTTATATTATTTAATAAAAACTAAATGTTTCTATGAAAACTAAACGGAATTCTCATGCAAACTAAATAGAAACTTTAAAAATTGGTTTCAAGTAAGGTGGTAAGTGAAAGTTGTGTGATCCGTGCAACAGATTTTTACATTTCGTTAAGGTATTTTAAGTATACACATTTTTCATATCATATACTATTTCATATTTTTATGTGTACTGTTTTACGTTTTTTTAATAATCCCCCACGTAATCATACTTTATTTGTTCTTCTCTTACAATATTTTTAATAGTCTAGTGCCTATCTTGTTTTGCTTGGCCCTGACGAAGGCTTACAACTGGGGCTGAAGCGTTAGCACACAGCAAAAGGTCGCTTTCTCGATATTAATAAGTCGTTACTATTTTTTGACAATAATAATTGTGTTTTTAAGTATTATGAAAATGTAAATTATTATCTTTTCTAAGTACCTTTGGAAGAAAAAGTCAACTACAAGCTGGATTCAAGAGGTCGAGAAAGATTTTGAAAGAAGTTAAATAAGAGAGTAGGAAAGCGTGGAAAGGAAGATTTTGAAAAATAAGGTTTCAAGAATAGAAGGCCTACAAAATAGAATAAAATGGTCCAAAGTGGGCTGAGGAAAGAAGAATGAGGCCTAGGAAATGATGAAGGAATACTGGAAAGAACGGAAGAAAAAATAACAAGGAAGGATGAATTAAAATTTTAGGTGATCCCTTCCAGGTCTCATCGAGAAAAAAAAATGTTTTTTTAATTATTACGTTAAAATTAGCTAGAAATTTTTCAGTATGATAATTATTACTATTATTATATTTTTCATTGATCAGGATAAAATAACTACAATATGGATAATATGTCCATCCTCACTCATCTTTCATATATTTTTAGTTCGCTTGTCAACAGTTGAAGGGACGCTGAAGAACAGGGGTACATTAAATATAAATACGTGAGCACTTCAACTCACTCAGGTGGCACTAGTAAGCTGTCAAAAAATGTCTAGAGCCACCATATTTCGCTCTCCATGAGATCCTAGGATACGCAGAAAAGTGCTTCCTCCATCTATTTCTAAAAAAAGGACCCATTCAGCTGACCGCAATGAACCAAACGGGCAATATTATACATTAGGATGTACTTCTTGTATATTAACATCAATCAATCAGAAGAATAAATAGTGGGCCCAGCAAATATACAATAAATGGTATAATATATATATATATATATATATATATATATATATATATATATATATATACATTAAAATAATATGATAATAATAAATTAAACTAAGACATAAGAACTATAATCGCGTAAAAAACCATACTTATTTGCACTCAATCTCTGTACCCTAAACCTGCTCTCCGACCCTCACGAGAGGTTAAAGTAGGGGAAGGTTTCTAGAGGTGATCCCAACGTTTTTCACTTGCGTCTCAATTGTATTAAAAGCCAGTGGAGGCTGAGACAGAAAACACTCTGAACATATGTCCCTTGTCAAGATTCCAATTGTAATTTCTTTTTTACAAGGATCTCCGTTTAAACCTTGGAGGGGGGGGGGGTTATATGGATAAGTGGAAATAGATAGGGATTGAAGCAGAGACTTTAGAACATTGAAAAGTTTAGGATGAAATTTTAAAAAATTATCAATAAATACATAAAAGGGTATCATGAATATATATTCGAACCGGTTACTATGCGGTCTTTTTAAACTTATTTTTATTTATATAGTAAGGGACAGTCGTGGATAGTTAATATATATATATATATATATATATATATATATATATATTTTTTTTTTTCTGTTGGCACTGTAGACCGTGGATATCCTTGGCCGCTCGATGTGGAGACCACACCGCGATTCTCAATTTAGGTACATGGGGTAGGGTCATCAATCCTTCGCCCGGCCTTTGTGAGTTGCCTCCAAGTAGGCTGACGAGCCTCATATGCACGGGGGGCGGGATAAACAGCTTGAATTATTTTATTTAATTAAATTAAATTCATGCCGGCGCCGAGATTCGAACTCACAACCTTTGGGTTTGTGAGTAAGTGCGTTAACCCGCTCGGCCACCGGCCACACACATTGCACTTATGGAAGGACATGGTGTCAAATCGACAAGGAAAAGGCGTTGAAAATTATATTTTTAATTGAACACTTAAAATCTCTACTGTCAAGCGTTAAAAAAAAATATTATTTTTTAAAAAATTGCTCAATTTTTTTTAAGAGTATAATGAACTTCTAAAGTGTGCTTCTCATTCTTATCTTTTTGTTCTTTTAATGATATAATTATGTTTTTAAAATCGAATTTTAACAAGGGAGAAAAAAAAAAAAAACTCTTCTAGCAACAATTTTTTAATGACTGAAAAGTTAAATAAAGTTTATTAATTACTATTCCGAGAAGTTATAGTATCTATAACCTCCAGTTAGTTAAAACAAGGTGATACCCTTTCCTCTTTCTTATTTTATTAAGCACTAGATTATGTTATTATAGAGGTAATGTTCACCGAAACACAGAGTGGTAAATTATACGTGCATAGGAGTGCTGATGATTTCGTACTTTTAGCTGAAGAAGTGGAAATTATTAAACTAAATACAACAACGCTGGTGATAGCCGATAAAGAACTAGGCCTAGACATATATACTCGAATAATATAAATCATATGGTTAGTAGTAGAAGTTATGATGATTTCAGTGAAATGAATATTAGAGGGAATATTTGAATACGTAGAGAATTACAAGTATTTGGTGCATACGATAACAAGAAAATACCTGATGTGGACACCTCATGACTTCCTTGTACGTCTATCAAACTATAAATCGGTGTCTCAAAAAGTGATCCTGAATCACTATTTCGTAACTAGATTCCGATGACAGTAGTATCACAAAAACGAGACTCGGCGTCTCAACGTCGCACAGTGGGAAAAATTGTCGATTTAGAGGCCAAAATTCTATAATTCTTGATTAAAAGACGATAAAAAAAAAAATTCTTTTTTCCTTTATGAGCATGGAATGTCCTTTATTAGTGAGAGTGAAAAAAGTATATACAGGGTGTTTCCGGGCCTTTAAAATTATTTTTTTTCTTAATTATTTCATTACTTTATTTTAAATAAAGCAGTTTATTAGGTATAGAACCAACAAAAGGGGAAGAAATTAACTAGTATCCTTATTTATAGAGCTTTCTACGTATATAATTGCCTTTTTCAGGTATTTACTACGTTTACAAAATGTTTAAATAATTATTAATTAAAGAAAAAAAAATTAAGTTAACAATATACTATTTTTTATTTATTCGAAATTTATCGTCTGTACAAAAATTATAAATGACGAATAAGATTACTTGAAGCATATTTTATGCCTAAGTTAATGGACTAAACATATATGTAATATTTAAAAATAGGGCTTAAGATCTTCAAATTTACATAACACTGATTGATCTCATTTGATCGATTAAATTGTATCATGGTATTTTTGTACCATAGATCATCTACTACTGTGAAAAAAAATAGAACCATCTGTTTCCACCTAAAACTTTTATGTGTTTTTTTTTATTTGATATATTTTTTTTAATAACTGATATATTTAATATGGTCGAAATTACACCGCAATTTAATATGTTTACAGACATTTCCACATTTCTAAAATATAGTAAGTGTAATAAAAAACATAAAATAAAAAAAATAAAAACTTTAGGTAGCAACAAATTGATCTAATTTTTTTTCACAGTAGTAGATGGTACTAAAATACTATGATACAATTTGATCGATCAAATGCGATCAATCAGTGTTATATAGATTTGAAGATCTTAAGCCCTATTTTTAAACATTACATATATTTTTATACCATAAACTTAGGCATAAGCCTAAAATATGCTTCAAGTTATCTTATTTGTCACTTATAATTTTTGTACACACGATTAATTTCGAATAAATAAATAAATAGTATGTTGTCAACTTTAGTTCTTTTTTCTTGAAATAATAATTATTTATTTTTTTCTAAAACAAAAAAACAAAAAAAAAAACACTTTGTGAACATCTTCCCATAAAGTACCACTTCCAGTAGACTAATTTAAACAATACTCTGGTATGGTTATTTATATTGACATAAAAGTCTTATATGTCAAATTTAATATAACATTTGATGAAAGTCTATTATGACCTTCAAGTAAAGTACCACTTCCGGTTTGCCAATTTTAACCAAAATCGATTATAGATTATATTATTTATATTAATACATAAGTTTTATATACTAAATTTTAAAAGTTTTTTGTTATATTTTAATAAAATTTTTGATAAAAACCAATGATGACCATCAAGTAAAGTACCACTCGCGGTGATCATGTAGTGACCAAAAAAGAAGGTGCTCAATTAGATATTACTAAAATCCCAAATAGAACTATCTACAGCTAACCATTTTTGAGTAGTGTAATATACGAATGAACTTACGTACGTGCAGACGTCAAGACGAAACTAGTCAAAATGGACTCAGGAATAGTCAAAATGGATAATTCCGTTGAAATCTGAAAACCGAAAATTTTCGCGATTAAAATTATTCCTTTACTGCGTACAAATAAGTAAAAAAATGTAATTTAAGAGGAATTAGAGGCGAGTTTAAGGACTTTTTATTTTTCATTTGTATAATTACTTAGCTTGACCCTTCTGTCCAGAAACTAACATGTTAGAATTTACAAAACTATTATCCTTTCTATTGTTCTTTACGGGTGCGAAACTTGACCGCTTACTTTGAAGGAAGAACGACGCCTTAAGGTCTTCGAGAATAAGGTATTGTGTAGAAAATTTGGTCCGAGGAAGGATGTGCCCACTGGAGAATTTGGGATACTACAAAAAACGGGATTGTGGTAGATGCACCTTGTTAATATAATTGAAGTAATATCATCGTGACGATTGGAATGGACCCACAAAGTTGTTTGACTTATTAATGAACGAATCTCTTAAAACTTAAAAAGTTGACATCCAAGGGGTAAACCGAAACGTAGGTGGGAGGATTGTGTTAAGGCTGACTTCTGGAAGAGGGTATCGACGTTGGTCGGTAGAAGGAGGTGTGTTGGCAGTGATTGGCGGTCATGGCATCGAACCTTCCGGTTCGTAAAGCCCTTCAATATTTATGTATTTTATAATGCTGCTGTTTTAAAGTCTTACAATCTAAATTCTTTAGAATCATCCTGACCATTGAGGTCCTGCAAAACATTATCATAAATCATCTCAATTAAAAAATATATAACATGCAAAAATAATAAAGATTTTGGAAAAGTATAAGAATAAGCCCGGGTATATTCTTGGCATCGATAAGGCAAGTTATCGATGTAATAAACGTTGAAAATCGATGCTTCTAGCTGGATGTCCCAATGATAGGGACAGATTTGCCTGACCGATTTACTTAAGTGAAATGGGTCTTGGAAGGAAGGGGGATCAATATTCAATTCCTACAATGATCTTAAAACAGTGAATCCATCTTTCCCTTATTAGATTTCCATTCTTCTTTTCGAAAAAAAGTTCCCTGTCTTTGGGATCAGATTCCCAGTTGCTCTGTAAGAAGTTGATAACATGTTCCGAGGAAGCAAATCGTTATAATTATTTCAAAGAAATACAACGAATATATTTCTATATAGTAAATTGAATAGTAGAATTATCGAAATGGTTTAACGTTCATTTTAAAAGTACCCGAATGTTTCTCACAAAAAATGTATTATTTCAATGGGAAATACAAATACTAATCGAAAAAGTTTTATTACAGTTTTTCTTTTATTTTTTTTAAATATTTTTATTTTGTACTTTGCAGACTTGTATCAGTAGGGTGGTTGCCCCAAATATTCCAAATATGTATATTTCCTCATATCAGGAATTATTATCATTATTATTTATGTATCATTATTCCAAAATGTGGACGTCGGTTGGCAAAGGTTTATTTTAAACCCCTACTCCCCATCACACAAACATATGAAATTTCATAATAATATCGCTGGGTAAGATTTATTACATGAACGTACGTAAGGACCAACTGATTGAGTATAGCAATTACTTGTCCTATTACCATAGGAGGGAATTTGCAATTTCAATTGGAGAGGATTTGTGATGCTGGTCTTAGTGTATAACCGCTACGTGAGTGTAGTCTTGATCAACTCCAGCTGTGATTTACCTGTGACCCCAGTCGCTTCATTTGGCTGGAGATTGGCCCTGAAGGGTAAAGGTTATATTGATCGATTCTAGATTAATTTATTTTCATTAAAAGTTACTGTAATAATTTAATTAAAATAATTAACATGGGAGCATGCCCAGCGATGGTCCATTCGTGCATAAAGCCTGTCCTTCACGGTCAATTTTATTGAAGTAACATTATTTAACGTGATATGTATGTCACACGTGTCAATATTATTGCTACGATATACCCCTCAGACGGTCAATATGCCGACGGGATTCGATATTGACTCAATAATATTGGCCGTGTAAGGTAGGTTTTAGAGGTGAAAGGCATTACCAACTTTTAAAATATGTAAAATATTAAAACATATTTAATATATAAATAAATTTAAATATCTTTAAAGAATGTTATCCTAGAAATCAATTCCGTGCAACAACAGCGAGACCTCGTTATATCGCGACTCGTTAAAGCGCGGATTCGGATATAAAGTCAAGATTAGGTCCTGGTTCCAATCTCTTCTTTATATAAGACCTTTGGACGTTTACGGTGTAAACTATAAATATAAATTCTTTACATAGAGCGAAATAAATATATAACGGATAATATTGTTTAATATTTACATGCTGTTTACGTGTGATAGTATGCTCAATACACAACAGATTAATATTTTTTTTACCTTTGATATAAGTTAGCCTATGCTTAAAATAATTATTTTACTTTTTAAAATTTGAATTTCTTAATTCTTGTAAACATGGTATCATGGCTACATACATTATAATTACCTGTTCCCCATAAGTATGATAGATTCCTATGAATAATTCTACTTGTATCTTCAAAATATGTTCTTTTATTTTCTATTCTTGTTTTGTAACTTTTTATTTTTTTGTTTTTGCTTTGCTTCTTTTGCTTTTTATTTCTTTTAATAAATTTTACATTTGTATAATTGCATTACAATAATTAAAAATCTGAACTTAACATTTCAAACAGATATTATGCTGTTTTGCATGCAATATGTACATTTGTAAATAAACTCCTCTTGCACAGAATTACTGTATGATCCGAAAAAAAAAGTATGATAAATATTATTATTCATTAATAAAAAACAGTTTATCTCTATCTCAGTAATTTTGCCTTACCTACGTGAAATTAAACTAATTCGTGATTTAAATCAAAAGCAACATTGTATTTAAACAAGAATTAATTACTTTCCTATCTTTTTATGGTTGGAAAACAGTCTTAATAGTTTTTTTTGTCGTTTTCGAGCAGTATAATAAACTCCCAATCTTTTTTTTTTTTTCTTTCTAGCCTTTGTAAAATCAGACTGGTGAAACAAAAAATATTTAATAAAATTACAATAAGCATTTACAGCTCTCTCTGAAAAAAAAAAAATGAATATATCAAAACCTTAATCTAATTATAAATGCACCCATCGCATTAATTTATTACGCAAGAAATAATATTACACTAACTATTAAGCTGAAATAATTTGAATATGACAGCATGAACGAGCAGAACTTTGAAGCTGTAAATCATTTTGATAATGTTTAAACAGAATAATGTAGCTCTCAGACTGGCCACAAAGCTAGGGCTCAACATTGTTCATTTCGGTTTTACCCCCGCCCTTCACGGATAGTTTTACGGTAATACTCATGCTAAAAAAAAAAAAAAAAAAAAAATAGAAAAGATATATATATATATATATATATATATATATATATATATATATATATATATATATATATATATATATATATGAGGTTGTCCTTTGCAGTGCCTGGACCAGGTTATCCTGTCCTGTACCAGTTGCCTCCTCCTGCTCCAGTCCACCCCCGTCTCTGGAACGCTTCCCATACTCCTTCCTCCCAGAATAGTCGGGATCTTCCCCTAGGTCTCCTGCCTTCCACTTGAGTCTCGTAAGCCTTTCTGACAACATTATCTTGGATCATCCTGAGAAGGTGATCGAACCATCTTAACTTTTGTTCATCCAGAATTGTTTCTACGGGCTTTATTTTGAGACTCGCTCGGATGGTAGTGTTGCGAATCCTGTCTCGTCTAGTCTTTCCTTCAACTTTCCGCAGGTAGCGCATTTCCGTTGCTTGTATTTGTCTTCTATGTTTGGAAGTGAGGGTCCAGGATTCAGAGGAGTATGATAGGATGGGAAGGAATATCGATTAACATACTGCGATTTTTGTCCTCTTAGAAACTTCTCTGCGGTTGAGGAAGCCTAGTCGGGCAGCCTCAACTCTTCTTCTGCATATCCAGTATACTTCTTCTACGTACTCATTGAGATGAGCACCCAAATATTTGAAATTTGTTACCTGCTCCAATCTCTCATTATCTATCCTTAATACCCCCATGACCCTTTTTTTTTGTTTTGCTAAAATTAATTACCTTAATCTAGTATATTACTCAATCACAAATTTTATTCTTTATTACATTAATCCTCTTAGTTTTCTTTTAATTCATATAATACTAATAAAAATAGGTGATAATTTTTATTCATATCTAGAAATCTGCATAATGGTGCCTATCTAGAGCTACATTTTTCCTGATCCACTATCTCACAAACTTTCACTATCTGCTAATTCTTACTTTTATAGCTATCGTATTCCCCTTTCGTCTTCCTTTTTTGCTAATGTTTACATATTTGTCCTTATTTGTTTCATTATCAATCATTTTTTTTCATTTTTTATCTAATGCTTTATGTAATTTATTACTATTTCTTTAAACTATATTAAAATTGTTGATGATGTCTACATAATTACTACTTATATTTTTGGTATCCGTTTTGAAGTTCGCTGTATTTTAATGTTTTTACCAATGTATATAGATTCCAATATTCTTCTGCTTTTAGTGCCACTTTCTTTATTTAATATTTCCGCATAATCAAAATTCAACCTGTGTTTAGTTGCACTACTGTACTGTGCTAAAGCTATCACTTTTACATTTTTACAATTACTTTATACTATGAAATGCGTGAGCTCAATTTTTTTATGTCTCTCCGGTATACGATTTTTCGCAGTTTTCTCATTTTATTTTATATATTACATCTTGTCTGCCCAACATTTCTATCTTGTCTTTCATATTGGTGTGCTTCATGTTAAAAGTGAATTTTTAATTTCTTTTTCTTTTTTCTTTTGATCTATTTTTTCCATATTAATTATCTTCAATCTATTTATATTAATCCGTGAATAAACTTTGTCTGTTATTAAGTTTGTATTTTATTAATTACATCATCATTATTATTTATTTTATTATTATTATTATTTATTATTTTTGTTATGTCGATCTTTATTACCATTGTACAAAATTTAATTTATTATTCTTTTGAGGTGTAGGCACGTTGAAAAAAATATAGCGATAAACTATATATAATAAAGGAAGATTGGTTCACATTTTAATGATAAATTATAATTAAATATTTAAAAATTGAACAAAGAATTTCCAAATGGAACCGGAATACAATAACCAATCTTTGAAAATGCTGAAAACGTAGGAAGATGATGTCAAATTCGAATAATTTTTATTGCAGATAAAGCTGTGCACTATCGGCCAAAACAGCTGTTCCCTGCCCATCTTATTGTCCCCACTGGTGCACACGCTAGGATTATTGGAAAATGTTGGAGAAATTAGGAACTAACAATCCTCCGCTGTGTATTATTTTTAAATCTTGAAAATGCTAAATCAATTAAATGATTGAAATTTTTATTTTAAAATTATTATATAAATGATAATATTTAACTCCAAAAACAACAACATATAATGCATTATTTCGAAAATATTAGTTCTATATTTTAATATAATTCCAATGAAAACCACTCTATCCATATATCACATTATGTTATTGGTAATTCCCAGAAAAAAAAAACGCGTATCTCGTATATTACTTTCAGGCGATGGGTATCATATTCATATCATATGGGTATCTTATTCTTAAGCGGCTCTACAGTCCAAGATGGACTTTGGCCTCCTGAACAATTCGACCCCACTCCTCTCTATCCAGAGCCTTTCTTCTCCAGTCAGTCACCCCAATTTTCCTGAGTTCCTCCTCTAGGCCCTTTTGCCAGATTTTCCTTGGACGTTCTCTCTTTCCTTTATCTGGAAAGGATTCTCTCGTGACCTTCTTGCCCATTCGCTCGTTGAGCAACCTTTCGACATGTCGAAGCCAGCTAATTCTTCTGGACTTGATAAATCTAACAATATCCTCGTGATTATTTATCCCGTCCAGTTCTTGGTTATTCCTAATTCTTCAATGGCCTTCGCAGATTAGACCAAAAATTTGTCTCATTATTTTCTGCTCAAAGACTCTAAGAGCTTGTTGGTCCGTTGTTTTCAGTGTCCATGGTTTAGCGCCATAACAAATTATGGGCCTAATTAGTGATCTATATATTTTAATTTCGTATGTTTAGAAAGCAAGTACGTCTTCATCAAGTTCACAAGGCCGTAGTACACTTTATGGCTATTCATTATTCTTTTTTTAATCTCATCACTGACTTTATTTTTCGAGTTATCTTCAGTTCCGAGGTATGCGAAACGATCAACGGCTTCAAATGTGAAATTGTTGTATTTAAGATTAGGCTGACTTTACCATGTATTTTGTTTTAACCTCGTTAATCTTGAGTCCAACTTTTTTGCATTCATGGTCCAGCTTAATGAGTAATTCTCTTAACACTTTTTCACTTCTTGCCAAAATACCAATGTCATCTGCGTATTCTAGAAACTGGTATGAACGGTAGGCCAAAGTACCATTTGGATCAATGCATCCGATAGCTTTATGCAGCACAAGTTAAAAAGGATTGCTGAGAGGGCATCTCCTTGTCTTATCCCAGAAGTAAACTGTATCCTTCTGCTTATTAGGCTACTGCTTGTGTTCGGAACATTGTCATTTTTATCAAATTAATTAGTTTTAGAGGTATATTAAGCACTTTCAAGGTATTAAATAGCTGAATTCTGCAAACCCGATCAAAAACCTACTTAAAGCCGATAATGAGCATATGGACGTCAATATTCAGTTCATAGCATTTTTCAAGGACTTGCCTTAGCACAAAAATATGGTCTGGCGTGCCTCTGTTTGGTCTAGATCCACATTGATAGTCTGTAAGGGTCCGCTTAGAATAAATCTTAAGCCTTGCAGTTAAAAGGTTTGCTAAAATTATATATAATACATCTAAAAGAATTATACCTCGATAGTTTTGACAAATGGTTTTAACTACTTTTTTAAAAATTGGAATTATAAGTCCTGACTGCCCATTTTCAAGCATGCTTTCGTTATTCCATATTTCAAAAATCATTTCATTGAGATATTCACCACCACACTTCAAAAATTCACCACCAAAATTTCAGCTGGAAGATTATCCACTCCAGATGCCCTATTATTTTTCAAGAGGTTCAGTGCATCTAAGAATTCCTCTTAGGATGGAGGCTCAAGAGAGAGCACATTACTCGAAGGCATCTCAACAAAAACTGAAAAATGTGTTAGTCAAAACTAATTGAGAATGTGCTACGATGTCTTCGGGTAACAATGAGACACAATCTAAGGAAATAAAGCCGATCATATCAAGCATCCCTACATAATATAATTGATAACTCTTTCTCTAATGGGCAGATGATACAGGCACGGATGTGCAACACTAGTTTACATTCATACTCAGTCAACACAAATTAATCAATCAATCATGAACAATGGATAAGGTTTGGTGCTCCATGCAAAGATGATTATTCCAGGATCATGTTACTAAATTCTTAAAAGTGGTTCTTACATAATTTTAGTTCAGTTTATTTTTCTTCGCTAAGGTTAAGCGTTTTCGTCTCCCCCTCCATTTTATTTTTTAAATATTGACAAACTTAGAGGTGTTAATGGTAATTATATATATATATATATATATATATATATATATATATATATATATATATATATATTTTTATTTTATTTAATGAATGATTTTATAAAGCCGGCGCTACATGATGCGATGAATACCTCAGAATGTTTGGCGAGTATAGTTCACGAGTGGTCTAGAAATACTAATCAATGATTTTTATAACAGTTTTTGGCTGAACTCTAAATTTTGGAGCAGGAATTAAAAATTCCCAATTTTTCGGAGTAGCGGTAATTATAATAATTCTTTTGTTTGTGAGGTGGTATTCAGATTTGTGGGCTGTAATAAAAATGAAAAAAATCCAAACCTGAGACATCCTGTATGTAATTTTTCTAAAATTTGAAAATTTGGAAGTGAATTCATTTCAACACATTAACAAAATTAAGGATCACAAATAAGACATTGGAGATATAATTTCAATTGATTGCATCATAGATAAAAATCGATTAAGCAATTGATTTTCAATTAGGTATTCATTACCACACCATTAGTTCATTACCACCTCAAAATGAAATTGTGGCGGTAATGAAAATATTAAAGGAGTGGTAATGATAATTTGAAATTTGAGAGCCAAAGTAAAATTAATAGAGCTACATCAAAAACAAAAATGCCGTTCTCTTAGTATTTTTATAGAGAAACAGAATAATTAATTTTAAAAACTTCAAAGCAATACTTGAGGAGAAAGGAATGGTAATGATAAGTATAAAAATACATCAATTTTATGTGACAGCTATAGCATTCACATAGCATAGAAAGGGCTAGGGTGGGATACTCTTTGCAGGGATGTCACTTTCATGTTTGGACAAACTTCCGCGAAAAAATACATTACGCTTTCGTGCGAGGAAAAAAATCGTGGCGGTAATGATATCAAACACCATGGATGGAGATCCCTTGAAACTACTACGTCTTATGGTGCATCTGGGGGAATGTGCTCATCTCAAAGATCCTGCCTGGAAAGCTTGGTTAGTAATAGGCCCTAAAACGGGCCTATTAATACCCAAACTTACTGTTGTAATCTCTTGAATCCAGAAACTGAAGAAGGTTCTACATGTGTTTCTAATGAAATTTCCAGGCAGAATCTTTGAGATGAACACATTCCCCCAGATGCACCATAAGACGTATTAGTTTCAAGGGATCTCCATCTCCTGCATAATACCGAAGAGCTCTTGTCTAATGATGTCATTATACGCTGATGTGATAAAGACAATGGGCAGCATCCACGCTGTCTGAACATATTCCTTAATTTTTTCAAAGATATTTTTTAGTGTCCATATCTATTCTGTTGTCGACCTTAGAGATCTGAAGCCTCACTGAAAATGTCCAAGCTTCCTCTCAACAGACGGTAATAGTCTGTTAAATAACGCTATTGCGAAAACTTTGCAGCGTTATACTTCTATAGCCAGACCATAGCGTAGGTTCTCCCATTTTTTATAGACTGGAATAATAATGCCTTCGCTCCGATCACTAGGTATTGATTCTTCTTCCCAGATCTGCGCTATGAGTTCTTGCTGTTCTTTTCTCAGTTTACTTCTGGCATTCTTGACACATGTAGAACCTTCTTCATTTTCTGGATTCAAGAGATTACAACAGTAAGCTTGGGTAGTAATAGGCCCTAAAACGGTAATACATTAGTCCAATGGTGTTAAAACGCTCAGTAAATGTTAATTCATCAACAACGCTTGTAATTTAGAATATTGAATATAAATACTGCCAAAAGTAAGGTGAAAGAGGAAGTACACATTACTAGAGAATTTCTTGAATGTGTTAATACCTACCAATATCTCGGCACTCTGGTAAGTAGGAACGGCAGGCTGGAACCGCAAATTAGAAATCGAGTGAGCAAAGCCAATGGTGTACACTTCCAGATTAACAATAGCATAGATAGCAAAAAAGAAATGGCCCGGGACATAAAGTTGGTTATATTTAAGACGGTGTTCCTCCCAGTCCTCATGCACGGAGCAGAACGTTGAACTGCACTTGATAAGAATCTAAAATGACCCACAACTGTTGAAATGAAATTCCTTGGGTTAGTAATTGGAAAAAAAAAGAAGGTATTTTGCTCGGAATAAAATTATTATAAAAGATTTGAAGGTTCCATCTATGAAGATTAAGATTGAGAAGCGTCTGATAAAATGGTTCGGGCACATATTATGTAGAATTCCTCAGTAACGAAACGTAAAATGGTATATGGAGGTAAGGCCTGAAGTAAGATGACTCTTGGCATGCCACGAATCACATTGAGTGAATACATCGAAAAACTGGATAAAGAACGTGGAATGACATTGGCTCATCTGAAACGTACGGCTTTGCATTGAGATAAATGTAACAAGTTGGCCGAAACCAGCTCTACGCTGAAAGGCAAGGAAGAGCAAGTGGAAGAAGAAGTACTTTGTATCATTACTTATTATTAGTAAATCGAAACGCTGTGAATATAATTTCCTATGCTGACTGAGATCCTTTCACATAGGTGAATTCATGGCTGGTCATCCTGCCATTGCATCATTAGTCACAAGGGGATTGTCATTAGTAACATACGCAACCAGTAGCCTAGCACTATGTTATTAGTTTAGTCAGCACAATTTGGAGTGTTTAGGCCTCTAGAAATCTCTCAAATCAATCATTCAGTCCTCCTCATCTCCAATCAGTGAGTTCCAAGATATGTTTTTAAAAACAAAATTTTATGTAAAATACGATTCAATTTACATACGAATCCATTTAAAATAAAAATAAAAAACTGCATGTTCAATTTTTTTACAAATTCGTCTTAAATTACGTACTTAAAATTAAAAAATTCTATTAACATTATATAATATGATATCGTATCAGTTTTTGTGAACAAAAGATAGTACCTGAAGGAAACTGGAAAAAAAAAAAAACGTTCCGGAGTGGTGTTCTACTGTACTAGGTGATAATTTATTCAAGAATAGGATGATTCATGCTTCATCGGAAACCATTGATGGTTTGAATAGAAACAGCTAACAATCTCCATTTCTAAAGAGAAGGGGTGGGAGGTGAGGAACCTTTAATTCAATTAGGATTACTGGTGCATGACAGACAACTCCTGACCGTCCTGAGTAAACAGAGCACTGTGTCTTCATTGCCAACTACAGCTGCCACCACTAAGAAACTTGAGCGGTATCTTTAATGAATTTACATAGTGGACGTTCCTAGCCAGCAAAAACCTGGCTTCTCTTCACCTCATTACCTTATTTCTATCTACTAACCATTTAAATATTTCAGCTTCCAGTGATGCTCCTCAACTTTTGAATAACTTAGCATTAGTTAATTCTGAAGTGATATGTTTAATAATATAGAAAAATAAACTTTTTTTTAATGAAATTAGTTTTATACTTAAACTGAATTTTTAATTTTCAATCCGATAGTTAAAATACCTGCATAAATTTAAAAAATGGTAATATATAGAATCCTATACAGAGTTAGGCAGTAATTAATTACATGAGTGTGTTTATTCAATTACAATTATTCTAATTGTGTAATCTAATTGAAATTGCAATTACTCCTTTTTATTACAGTAGTTGTAATTGAGGTTTTCAATTACAATTATATTTGACGCTAAGTAATAGCAATCACAATTACAATTACTTCTTGACGTAACGAAATTGCAATTACTTCTCGAGGTTATGCCATTGCAATTACAATTATAATTACTTCTTGAGGTTAAGTAATTGCAATTAAAATTACCTTTAAGCCTTAGCAATATTTAATCTATATTTAATTTTGTCGTAGGGGAGAGTTGGGTAAAGCGAGGTACTTATCTTTGCCGCCTGTCTACTCACGGAACCTGTCCACTGAATAGTGTATTTTTTTCCGTTGATTGCCAGGTTAGTTAAGCACGTGGTTTAATTGCGAAATTGCGAAACGAAATGGTATAACCCAATGACGTATTCCTTGAATTCTATGTTCATTATTTCTTAAGTACGCATTCCTTTTGTGTGTGTTTCCGGTTGTTTTTATTTTTCTATCTCCATTACTGACCAAACGACGCAATGTTATGCTATTATGTTTCTTGTCGGCTAAAGCGGGGACGTTAAGATTATTATTCTATGATTATTACTCAACACATTATTCATTGTTTATTTTATGATAGAAAAACCATAATGTCGAAATTATAGAAATGGTGTTTCGAAAATATTGGTGAACAAGCAGTTTTAAATCGCACAATGGGTTAGTGGAAGGCCGTTATAGCATGCTATTAAAATATGCATAGTATGCTAGAATTATATGCATAGGATGCTAGTATAATATGCATAGTATGCTACAAAGGTTTTGAGGAAGGTGTACTGTATGTAGCAATGGAGGATTCCAAACGTGTTCGGATTGATGGGATGATGAATTTCTTTGCCAACTGTCCCATTCTCATAAGGAGCGAAAAATCTAAGTTTTTCCTTGATTTTTTTTATGAGCCATGTTTTTATTTTCGTTTTTGTTTAATTATCATATTTTTTACTAGTCTCAAGATTTAACTGCTAGTCCCTAGTATTCTTATTACCCACATGATTTTTATAAAATGAAATAACTCTTCTTATTCTTGAATGAATGAATATTGTTTCGATTTATGTTAATAATTAACGTGCGCCTACTGAAAATGTATATTAAACTTTTAATAAACAGCTTATTTGTTTTCTGTTCTTAAATACAATTTAACATCAAAGCATTTTATTTTATTCTTTTATCAGCAGGTTCTATGAAAATAATCCAGCGTTTTATATATATGTAATATGATACTCTATATTTATATGTAAACTCTATATGACACCCAGAATAATAATAAAACATGTTTATGCATTTTAATAAGGATACCCCGTATAACCCGAAGGGGTTCCCCAGTTTACCCGCACATTCGGGTAAAGTGGGGAAATTTTATATTATGTATTTTTATTCATTTTTGCCAAACTGTTCTGATCTAATCCAAAATATTCAACCTACAAGAAGGTAAGTAGTGAAAGTTAAAACATTATGAATCAATCAACATTTTAAATGAAAAATGTGCAATTTACAAGAAAAAATAAAAAAGGTCCCCACCATACCCAGCTATTCTTTAATTATTGTAAATTTGCATTCGATTCATTGAAACTCACCGTTTTGAAACGTATCTCTAAGCACATTTTTGGAAATAACTTTGTTTTAGTGCCATTTTGGCGTTAAGTAATTGCAAATACCAATTACAATTACTTAGAATTGCAGAAATGAAATTGCATTCACAATTATTTGTTATATTACAAATAATTGTAATTGCAATTAGGTAGGATCAAAAAGTAATTGAAATTAAAGTTACAATTATTTGTAATTGTAATTTTATCTCTGCAATTCCAAATTACAGTAATTGATGAGTAATTGTAACTATATTTGAAATTACGTTTTGCCCAACATTGATCCTTCACTGTAATACGAGCAATATCTATCTATCTATAAAATTGATCTCGAAATCCCGCAGAAAGAATTTGCTTTTTAGGGTTTTCGGACCTCAGGAATTGATCGGTTTATTCCTTTAGCTCAGGAAAACTCTTATAACACTCTTTTAGAGGAGTCAAACAGCAATCAGCAAAATGATCCAGTTTAAATTTTGTTTATACTTGGATTCTAATTAGAGATTATAAAACATTCTATGCTCAGCCGTCCAATTTACATCCGAACTGACAACCCTCTTGTATAATTTCATTTGTTAGAACCGGAATGTCCATTCAAGTCCTGATGCGTTGGACTGTATTTACATACGATTATTTACACTAATTTATGACGCGAATTTGTGTACAGCTAAATTTACATGGGGAGAGTATGTTAATGGTTTCAGCCTTTGCCCTAAACAGCCAATACATCAAACTATGGGAGATGAGGGGGGGAGGTAATTCGACCATGATTAATGTCAAACTTCTGTCAGGCCGAACTTGACCCAAAGGGTCCCCGTTTGATCGATGAACAGATTGACATCTCAAAATTAATATCATTACCAGATTCATATAAAGCAATATATTTCTGTGAACTAAGAAGAAAATGCCGGATTTGGGAAATATATTAAGATGTGTTTTCGCAATTTTATTGTATTTTACTTATTAATATTATTTAGTTCCTTTACATTCTATAGTTATTTTTTTTAAAATAATTAATAAGTACTGAGGCATCTGCAAGTAAAGAACTGCCGATCATCCTTCACTGTCTTTTAAATACTAGTGACAAGGTTAAGAGGGAAGTGCTGGGATCTCTTGGAGAATGATATGATACGATTTACATATGATATGATACCATATTAACGACGAACAAATCCAGAAATCCACCTATTTCTGACACGGTGTTTTCGATGTAATCTCTCTGAAGTTTATTGGCCATCATTCTCGATTTCCCTCATCTATTTATATTCTACCGTTATATATTTTGAAAGTTAATGAAAAGAAAATTTATTCTATTTTTTGCCAAGTTATAGAAGTTTGAACTTACCATTACAAAAGCTGTTGTTCATTTTGTCCCGATAATAATTATTATTACTCCATCTTTTAAATAAACGACCAAAAATCTCTAACAGAACTCAAGATTTATACTGAAACCGATATGGATTAAAAGTGCACAAATATATGGATATGCATCGGAAAGATGAATGCCTACTTCAGATCTACGACATGTGGGAAATCTCAATAGGACATTATTAAATATAGTAAATTATTTTATTAATGACATAATAAGGTGCTATTTAGAAAAGATTACAATCACACACACAAACACACACACACACACACACACACACATGTAGATGAGCTTTCTTCAGTAAATCAAAGCAAAGAGCGTTCATTTAGCTCGTTTTGAATGAGTCTGAATCTACAAACTGTTGTCTGTTATATTATGTGTGCAGGATTCTAGGTCTGTCGCATTCCAACATGAAATCCCTGTTGGAGGATCAAGTCTACAGGGAAAAATAAAATTCATTAGTAACAAAATAACATAGGCGGCAGGAAAACTCTTCACACTGGTGCAGGAAAACATGGCCTGAAGCCGGCAAATTAATTTTACATTTTAATTTTACAACGGTAGGAAAGAGGTGGAGAAGGGTTGGCAAGTACTGCGAAATTATAACATGGAACGTACGGAATGCTTTTAATTCTCAGTGGGATTGGATCATGGAAGAATTGCAAAAGATGGAAGTCTCACAATACCTCATGAGAATTATTGAGAGTTACTTCACAAATAGAATATGGAGTTAAGATACAGAAGCTCGGCTAAAAATTACAAGATCACAAGTGGCGTACCACAGGGTTTAGGACTCTTAATCTGGAATGCTCTGGTCAGCAGTCATTTCCGGAAAACTTAGTCGCTCTAATGATGGCTAGGCAGAAGAACTAGAGCGCTGTTGCAGAATATGCAGCGCGTATTGGAGGGCAGATCTGAGCACAGGAGCGAGAGAGGAGAGACCAGAAAATGACTTAATAAGAGGTCCAATGAAGAAATAGGCGAAAAGCCATTAAGCCCCCCGCGAAGTAATGCGTGATAGCAGTTCCGCAGGGTGACAACGGTGAATAGAGTGTGGATGTGTTTTTTTAGTGAGTAGGAATCTCACACTGTTGTGGACTTTTAGAAAGATTTTTCCCGCACCCTTACAAAAGAAAAAAAAATATATACAGGCATACCTCCCTCCCCTTCCCCATACATACCTCCTATGCTCCAAAGTCTAGCAGCACAGATCATCAAGCTGCTGAAGAAGAAAGAGAAGGAACGGCATGCCTAATATAGCAGGTAACCTTATACAATGAGGCGGCACTTAGCCACCCCCCCTCCTCCCCCCCTCCTTGAAGTATTGCCTGACGGTGGTCCCGTGGAGGGTGGGAAATAGGTGTAGGAAGGTGGCTTTTGTGGGTGAAAATCCCACATACGGATAGGTACGGGCCTCTCCGCGTCTTTTGAAGATACTAGTAAAAAAAAAAAAAAAAGGAATACGCGCGCACATACATAATTATGAAAATGTTAAGAACGGTTAGCACGGACCTTGAACGTGTTAATCCATGAAAATCTCGATTTGTTATTTTTAGCAGAATTCACATTCCTCCTTCCTAAGAAGGTAATAAAAATAAAAAGCTTTTTTAGGTAACTACAATACGCGATTACAATACTTCCTCTACTGCATACAAGTAAATAAAATTATAGATAGAGGTGCTTTAAACCGTGAGATAATATTGACTAAATAGGTTGCCTCATATCCATGGTTGGTAAGCTCTTTTATTATAGTTGCCGCAGATGTAGCGAAGTGCACTCGGGAGCTTTTATCTTCTGGAAGCTGATATGTGTGGAAGTCAGCACCTCTTCTTCTTGAACTTGCCACTATCCTGCGTTATACATCTGCATTTTCGGGATACACGGGAACTCCTCTCATAGAGGTTTTCAGTCTGAAGCCATTAGGACCTTGTCATAACGAATGTAACAAATGCTTCATATTCTTTTACATCGCTTAAATAAATAGGTGGGAGTTAAGCATTAACTTGCTGCTTATTTGTTGGCTGAGTCGTCTATTAGGTTTGATAAAGGTCCGAATTTGTTTTGAGAACTAATGGTATCACTAACCTTGAGATGTTTCAGTGGGGCCTCTTTCCGTTATTATATGTCGTTCTATTTTAGGAGTTAACAAGTTCCCAAAAGATTTCTTCATGTTCCGTGACAACATTAGAACTCTGTACGTCACTAGATAAAGCATTGGAAATCGACGGTTTCGACATTTTAAGCGGGAGAGCTCGCTGCAGACTTATTCTCCTACTGCAGACTTCTTCAGCTCACAAATGGGGAGGAAAACAAGTATTTTACACTCAATTTTAACAATAAAATGAAGTATTAAAATTGTTTAATTAGAGTAGAAAAAATCGCGTTTATAACCTTTGTCACAAAACAAAATATGATCTCTGTATTTAATTTTAATATAATTTTTTATGTAAGTTTATTGAAACCTTCAAGTAAAGCATCCCTTTCGGATCACCAATTTTAAGCGAAATCTAATATATTATTTATACTGATATAAAAGTCTTATTAACCAAATTTGAGATGTTTTACATTATATTTTAATATATTTTTTGATGAAAGTCTAATATAACCTTTAGGTAAAGTACCACTTTTAGTTTGCCAATTTAAACCAAAATTTATTGTTTTATTTTTATTAATATGCAAGTTTTATATACAAAATTTGAGAAGTTTTGCATTATATTTTAATATAATTTTTGATGAAAATCAATAATGGCCTTCAAGCAAAACACCAATTCCGATAATCATGTAGTGACTAAAACGGGAGGTTTACAACTAGATTTCACAGTAATCCTAAATACAAAATTTTAAGTTTCTACGGATAGTAAAGGTACTTAAAGAAGACACTTTTAATGCGCATGCGCCTTACAACAATCTTATTTTATTAAAATAACAATCAACTTACGAATTTGCGTACGCGATTAAAAGAATGTAAAACAACTTAAAATTTCAACAAAAAAAAAATTCAAAACAGTATATTTGACATGGTATAGTAGCTGTCTGAAGTTATGTAGATGGAGGAGGCATTACCCTCCTTTCGGCCTATGTCTCCCCCACAAGGTTCTTCCTTAAGTTGTTTGCCTATACAATATCACCTTATATATTAGTGCTATATAATAATGTTATGTACTAACTAAATTATTCCTTCATTTATGTTTCTGCAATATAATATATATATAAATAAATATATCTTTATAAAGGACTTAATACATATATTTTTAAAGGAAAATATGAAGGAAAAAAGGTAACTAAATAAACATGAATGCAAAGTTATAACCTTATTAATAATTAATAGCATGTTGAATTTACTGTATTGCGCGCGCAGGAATTTGATATATTCCTCCTATTAATGAATAGAATAAATAAATAAATTATATATATATATATATATATATATATATATATATATGTATATATATATATATATATATATATATATATATATATATATATATATATATATATATATATATATGTATACATACGGGGTTCAAGACTCGATTGATATACCCTTAAAATCCGAAATTTTTGGAATTTCGGGGTAAAACTTATTGGAGCACAACTGTGTTGCCGGAAGTTTCCTTTGAACTCATATTCAACCCCCTAAGTTTCTCCAGTACTTCTCTACCGCCTATAATTCTGGAATTTTCAATAGAGTGGGGTATATTTTATGACGAAATCTTATAGGAAATCAAATTCTAAAGCGATGTAATATTGTTAAAAATATCGATCCGATACTTCGGTAAGGCGCTCAATCACAAATAAACGTAAGAAATCAGATTTTTTTCAGATAAATTTTCATTTTCCTCCAAAAGAAAGCATTTTATAAAAAATACCTCTGATGTAAATTTTTTAGCAAATTGAATTAGCTATAAAATTAACTAATGTACAGAGCTACATAAAGTATTAAATGAGCTAATCCTGTTTGAACATAAGCCCAAATTCTCATTTTGCTGAAAAGGTCGAGGTTGAATTTTCAAGAGAGATGTGTGTTTGATGACCGTTTCTTATAGTACATTAAAAATAATGTTTGTTATTTGATATTTTTCCGCGTCATTCGCACCGAAAAGCAAATGAACCTACAAAACACATTGATTGCCTTTTGTTAATTCTCGTCATAATCGTTGTGCTTTTGTTATATTGGTTCAAAGTGCGGCAATGACAGGCCATCTCTGTAGAAAGAAACGATAATCAGCCATATACCTCATTTGGGAATTCTACCCCGACCATTTCAGCAAAATGTCACTTTGGTTTTATGTTCAAACAGGATTATCTGGTTAATAGTTAACGTAAGACTCTGAATGTGATTCGATTTTATAGCTAATTTAATTAACGACAACGTATATTATAGAGGAATTTTTGATAAATTTTTACTTTTGGAGGAAAATGGAAATTCGTCAGAAAAAAATCTAATTCGTTACGATTTTTTTTGTGATTAGCGCCTTACCGATGCGTCGCGCAGTGAGACAAAACCGCAAAAAAACGACCACAACACCCTCTTTTATACCTTTTT